>NJDD01004720.1:67587-81915 GCA_002245505.1 Calephelis nemesis | reverse complement strand
CGCCCCGCACCCCGACGCCAGCCGGCTGCCTTATCACGCCGCGCGGCGCTCCGCTTCCTTTCTCCTCGTGCAGCGAGCTTTTCGCCACTGCCACACTTCCGCCCGCGCCGATGATTGTGTCGAGTTTTAGCCGGTCAATGTGTTGAATGCATTGCTCGCAATTCGTATTATGTTCAATTTCCTTAATTATATTTCCTTATTAAAGGTTTGAGACGTTAATTACCCTAGTTTATCTTTCACAAACAAAATTGGGACAAAGGCTACACTTTTAACACGTGCTTTAGGTCACAATCTGAATACGACTGCATTAGAGACTAGTTTAAGAATTCCTTTTTCATTGAAGAATAGGGTTTAGATAAAGCAATTAAGTTGACATCGCCTTAACAGTTTGATGCGTTAATGACGGTTAAAAGACAATAACTACTTCTTATTTAAAATTCTGCAATGAAAATGTAGAGAACACAAAAAACCAGTTGTCACGTTCAATAAAATCAATAATTCTGCTAGGATAGGGTGGCGAATTGCATAAGGGGTGGTCGGGTGAGCGAGAGAGTGTGCAATATGAGCGAGTAGGCAGGAACAGTGCCGGCGGCGCGGGCGCATGCGAAGCGGTGAAAGTGCGCCGGGAACGGGTTTGCGTGCGGCGCGTGACCCGTCCGAGGACACGCTGCGCGGCCACATTGCATTATGCACTGGATTGGAAATGGGACCAACCGGCTTCTGATCCACAATACACGAATTATTAGGTTGACGCGAAAATATTACGAAATCTTCAAAGAATAACTAGATTATGGAGGCGTATAGATCACATTAGTTTTTTTTTATGATAATGGAAGGCAATCAAGCAGACGGATGTCCTGATGGTTAGAAATTCCCGCCGCCTAGACCCACCAAAGTTGGAAATGGTGCGTTGAAAACCTGAGCCCAGGATATTAGGCCTCGAGCAAAAGTAAGTTTACCCTCCAAACCGGAACACGTAATGACGTTATAGCGGCAGGAATAGGTTAGGCGGTGGTACCAATCCGGGTGAGTGCTGCGAAACTCTACCACCTAGTCAGATGTCACGGTGTAAGTGACACTTAAGCCTATGCTCGACTTTTACGAGCTGCCTGGCAGATGGTCTATTCTGCGAAGGAGCCCGGAGAATATTACGAAATCTTTAAAGAAATACTAGATTATGGAGGCGCGTTCCAAGCAATAGGCAATTGACCCTGCAAACTTTAAAATGAGCAAAATTTTGATGAAACGAAAAAAAAATAAGAGCTCTGGTCCAGTATGCGTATTAAAGCTAAACTGATTTACGCCAACACTTTTCGACTTATACGACTGTAATTATTTATACTTTTGGTAGAGTTCCATGATGCGTTTGGGTAGCAGTGCCAATAAAAAATATTTTAGTATCGTTTCCACTCAGAGTTAGTCAGAATCTAACCCGCATACTTAGGCTTATACGGGTCTAATTCTTATACATTTATACGACAAAGTTTTGGGTAACAAGTTCGAGTATTGTTTTTTTTATGATAATGAAAGGCAAACAAGCAGACGGATTTCCAGATGGTAAGAAATTCACGCCACCTACACACCAAAGGTGATAATGGTGCGTTGCCAACCTCAGGCCGGGATGTTATACCTCTAGCAAAAGTAAGTTCACCGGCTACCCCACTCTCCGATAGTGCAGTTACATAACACAGTACTATCATTCCAGACACAAAAATATCTTTGCTGATCATAGGCGGGGTTTGCTCCTAAATAATAAGGATGGGAACAGCACTCGATATTTTGCTATAAATGACTAACCTCGCGGATAATAAAAGGTTCAGTAACTTATTCAGAATTGCATTTGTAGGGGGCTATCTAAAGTCAATGATAAAGCAGTTTGCATTTGTCTTGTAATATTAAAATACTAAACAAAGTTAAAGAAGGTAATGTTTGACAAAGTTATAGTTATTTTTCGTGTAATAGGTATTTTTGATATACCATGCTAAGTATTTTTCTTAGTATATAAGTGTTAAAGTATTTATTATGCTACTTAAAATTAGGTTTCAATGTTTTTGCAAATGTTTAGTTAATGTTTCTTTTTTTGAAACCCATTTAATTACGCTTTTAAATAAAGTAAGGTTGACTGGTAGAGAATGCCATGTAGAATCTATACTTGCTATTGTCGCCACTTGGTGGAATTCCATTGCATATATACGTTTTTTGGAGTTAACACTTGTACTTATCCACTGTATACTTTATTTAGCACTTTCTGTTACTTTTTAGTCAACCGGTATCACTTTTTACAGCATCAAACTTGTGGCTTTTAAACTAAAGACAAAAAAGGACTTTTTCGATGAAATAAAAAAGTCCTTTTTTATTAAAAACGTGAATGCCATGTAGCTTTAAGTCTACATTTGTACACTATAGTGTATGAATTTTAAATAAATAATACAAAGTGCGAACTATACATTGACATCCGTAGATAGCTGAGTCTAGGACGAAAGATAAAAAGATCAAATAACTATTACTCGAGCGGAGATTTAAAGAGTATCTCAAGTGAAAAACAGAAAGGAACAGAATGATAGAAAGTTTGACATTTAAGTGAATAGCAGCACTAAATTTTACAGTATTTTTATGACTCATAAAATTTCTAAGTGCCTAGTTCTTCATTGTTGAGTCGCTAAATCTGAAACTTCATAAACAGATTCAGACAAGTTTTTAAGTCGGTTTGTAGTTGAAAATATAAAATATGATTTGTTACATACATATCTTCACGCCAAATCCCTTTCGGGGTAGGCAGAGAGTATCGTGTGCCAGACCTCACGATCCTGACAAACCTGTCTTGCTTCCTTCACATTCATTACCCTTATCATACAAACACGCCGGTTTCGGAGACTCTTGACACCACCCTTTAATAATATCCGATTGATCTGATCGTGAAATGTCAGCCTTGGTCTCCCCGGGTACCTACATACATCCATATTCGCATTGTATATCTGCGTTTGTCAATCTTTCATCTGTCATTCTCTCCACATTTTTCGCATTTTAACACCAACACTTTTTATATGTATATTATGATTGTTGAGACTTAAATAACCTTATATACCTTAATTCTCAGAGGCTTCAGGCTGGCCTCGTACCATTTGTGTTGTGTTTATAGATGTGTATTTCTAGCAACCCTAAAATCCATAAGTTAGCTTTTAAACCCCAAATCTTTACATACAAATTAGGTATAAATGTGTATTTGTCACCTAATTTCTCTTAAGGGAATGGACTGATTTAATTGAAATTTTGTACATATTTTTCATGATACTGAAAGGTTTGAAAACAAAAAAGGCAAAACAAACACACAGTTCCCGGGTTAAAAAAAGAAAAAGAAAAAAAAAGAACTTAATATAAAGGTTAACTTAATATAAAGATTTACACTGACATTTATTAAGTCATATCGTCAGGTTTTTAAAGTGTAAAATGGTTAATTTGTCTAGCAACTAATCGTGTCAGGCACATACAGTACGATCCAATGAATATAATGTATACAAATTAAAAATTATGCTCATATTAAATATGTTAGGAGCGACGACGCCGCAAGTATAATCCGATTATATTTTTAATATGAATATATATTTTTCTTTGGCAGGGTACAATAAATATTATTTTCCAGCTTGTCTGGGCCTGCATGACCTATTAAACTATTCATTATAACTACATATATTGAATTTTTTCTACGAACTTCGTCAAATACGACTGACTGATTTTTTATTTATAGTGATTTAAATGTAAATTTAGTAAGCTTAACTAGACTTTGCTTGCGGTTTCATCCAAATTTAAAATGTTTATCAAATCAGTAAAAAAAGTATCTTCATTCCCATATTCCCGAAGAGATAGGCAGAGACACAACCAGGGCATCTACGACTAGACGAAGACACTAAGACCCACAATGTTATAGAAAATTAGATAAACCAAATTTTCTCTTTCTTGCCCGACCTGGGATATGAACCAGGGACTTCATGCAGTCAAGTGAACACCTGAACCGCTAAACCACAGAGGCGATTTATTTCACGAAAAAGAGGAAATTTATATCAGCTTGCGCAATATTAGAACAGTTTTTACACCTTCACATAATTTCGCTGCAAGAAAATCAAAGAAAGAAAGAAGTAAAGGGCAACAACTGGTTGAAAATAGGCGAGCTTAACCACAGAATATGTAGAGCAACGAATATAGACTGAGAATGTACATAATATCGTCGATTAAAGCAGAATGCGGCGAAAATAGTTGCACAAAAGTAGCACAAAGAAAGTCCACGACAGCCTAGGTCAATCTACAAGTTGATCCCGAAAGTGTGAGCTCCAATGTGGAGCTCGGGTCGGGTCGCTGGTCCTAATCCTAACTAATCTCAACAATATTATAAATGCGGAAGTTTGGTTGTTAGTTGGTTACTCAACTGGACAGAAACTTAAAAATTTACATTTTAAATATCAATAGATTATCGCCTCTGTGATCTAGCGGCCCAGGTGTTGGACTTGACTGCATGAGGTCCTGGGTTAAAATCGGATCAGGCTACAAAAAGAAAATTTGGGGTTTCCAATTATCCAATAAAAATAATGTTGCGTGGAATTGCATATGTGCCCGGTTGGCGATAGGCTTGCCACCTATAACATTGTGCGACTAAAGTGTCTTCGGCTAGTAATGGGTGCCCGGTTGTGCCTCTGCCTACGTTTTTGGGCATATGGGCGTGAAGATACTTTTAAAATATTTTAAAATATTTTAAATATGTCATTAAATATCATCTTCCAAATCATCTATACCAAACGTTACCAAACTTATTTCATGCAGCGCCAACTTTGAAAATCCACTTCTAAAACCTCAATAACAATAAATTTGTCTGCTTGGCTGGTCGTGGTTGCCCTGGTTGTGCCTCTGCCTACCTTTTCGGGATATGGGCGTGAAGATACTTACTTTTGTCTCGACTAGACTTTGATTAAAACCAATTTTTATGGTAACTTACTGCCCCTCTACACTTCCAGCCGCCAGCGTCAACAAGGAGTCGTTATCCCCACTTTGGGAAAATCTGGTCTATAACATCTTGGACAAAAGCAAAATTTGTTTTAATCCTAAGCAAGGACCAATAGGACCAATACTTCTACCAAACAGTCCAGATTAATATTTTGAACAGTCGTTTGGATGGCAGAAGTGAAATATATCCTACAATTACCTCGAACACATTTTGAATCTAAAGACGAAGAAGCTTTTGGGATGTAATAAAAATAATGTAACATTTTCGATAAATTTTAACTAATTTTATTAGTAAATTTAACAAAACCTGCACTATTTGAAAATAGCATAACGGATTAAAGAACGAATACATTTTTTAGACGACAGGCAAAGTGAATCTCGTCTATGAATAGGCACTATAAGCTCGTTCAAACAGAATAGAAAACGAAGACATTATGAAATCAGACAGGACGGGAAAGGGTATTACATAAGTGGAAGAGGATTGGCTGCGACCACAAAGACTGAAACAGAACTATTCCGATAGCTTGATATCTTTGAAAATTTGTATGCTCTCTTTCAATAAAAATGAGAAAAGTTGTGACAGAATTTTTCCTAAATTTCAAACCATAAAAGTATTCTACAAAATAAAAAGAAAAAAGTCTGTTTATTATAATCAGTGCAATAAAGAAAAACACAAAAATAGTATCTCCACGCCCATATCCCCGAAGAAATAGGCAGAGGCACAACCAGGGCACCTACGACTAGCCTAAGACACTAAGTCCCACAATGTGATAGGTGGCAAGTCCATCGCCAACGGGGCACATATCCAATCCCGAGCAAACTTTTTTTTTTTACAAAATTGGAAAAACCAAGTATTCTTTCTGTTGCCCTATCCGGGAATCGAACCCGGGACCTCATGAAGTCAAGTCCAACTCTTGGACCGCTAGACCACGTTTTAAAATGGATCGTAATGACTCCAATGACTCACGATGATGACAGGAATGAAACACTTTTTATTCCTACGTAAAGAAAACTTATTCAGGTTTTCATTCGGTTAAGTCCAAGAAAGTAGCTAAACTATTTGCGACAGATGGCGTTGTCTCTGTTATTTGTGTTGACCGCCTCGTTAGTCGAGTGGCTAGCGTCACGCCTAACTACACCGATCAACCGAATGGCTCGGGTTCGATTCCCCAAGGGGACAGGCATTTGTGTGATGAATTAGATGTCTGTATTGCCGGGTCTGGATGTTTGATGATTACCAATGTGTACAAATAAAAAGTTATTTCAAAAAACTTTATCCACAGCTCTTTTGTGTTTCAATCAACATCTTTTAGTACTACTTAGTGTTAGTTGACAGTTTTGCAGCATATCACCTGATTTGAATACATATTTTCACCTATTTCTACGGCCATAGCTTCAGTGCTCGCCATTTTTGTACCGTACTGAAAGGTAATGAAGGCGGTAGACACAACTTAAGATTTTGTTTATAATTAAGATGTTGAGCATTAATATCATCGAATGTGTTAATAGGCGACGACAGTGTCCTAGGTACTAAAAGTTATATTTTATCTTTTTACCTTACATCTTCTTACCTATTTCTACCGCCGTAGCGTCAGTGCTCGCCCTTATTGTGTACCGTGCTGGTGGGTAATGTCCCCTACATTACCACATCATAAGATTCTGTTTATAGGTAAGATGTTTAGCATTAATATAAACGAATGTGTTAATAGACGGCGACAGTGTCCTAGATACTAGAAAAGTTATATTTTATCTTCTTACCTTACATCTTACCTATTTGTACCGCCATAGCGTCAGTGCTTGCCATTATTGTGTACCGTATTGAAAGGTAATGAAGGCGGTAGACACAACATTAGATTCTGATTATAGGTAAGATGTGGAGCATTAATATCATCGAATGTATTAAAAGGCGATGACAGTGTCCTAGGTACTAAAAGTTATATTTTATCTTTTTACCTTACATCTTCTTACCTATTTCTACTGCCGCAGCGTCAGTGCTCGCCCTTATTGTGTACCGTGATGGTGGGTAATGTAATGTCTCCTACAATACCACATCGTAAAATTCTGTTTATAGGTAAGATGTTTAGCATTAATATAAACGAATGTGTTAATAGGCGGCGACAGTGTCCTAGGTACTAGAAAAGTTATATTTTATCCTCTTACCTTACATCTTACCTATTTGTACCGCCATAGCGTCAGTGCTCGCCATTATTGTGTGCCGTGCTGGTGGCAAATGTAGGCGGTAGGTAGACACAACATAAGATTCTGGTTATAAGTAAGGTGTGGAGCATTAATATCATCAAATGTGTTAAAAAGTTATATTTTATATTCTTACCAATTTTTACCGCTAAAGCGTCAGTGCTCGCCATTATTGTGTGCCGTGCTGGTGAGTAATATAGGTTGGCAGACACAACTTAAAATTCGGGTTATAAAGTGTGGAGCATTAATATCATCGAATATGTTAATAGGCGACGAGAGTATCCTAAGTACTAAAAAGGGTATATTTTACATTTTACAGTCTGCGAGACCAGCTGGTAAATAAATATAAAATCTCAGTGGAAATTTCCATCCTGATCGGATGTCAGGAAGTGGATGAAAAGTCGATAGCAAATTGTGAACCGGAACACCATCGTTGCAAGTCTAATAAAAGCTCGCAAAAAGGTCGAACCGGATTTGAAAAAAAATATGACAATAATTAAGATCCGATTCAGGCTTGTTCTTTCACGGATAAACTTTTCTTTCGTTTAGCATATTTTTCAGCTTACTGTATGAGTACTTGATGACTTTGTATGTTTGTATTTTATTTCCGACAATTTTATTTCTATTTTATAATATTTATTTATTACTCTTCACAAAATTTTTTTCTTAAATTAAGTACACGTTTACTAATGTTTTAAAATTTCGGATTAAAAACAATACAACACTTAGGTCCACTTGCACACTCCCGGGTTACGTTTAATATTGAGTTAAACTTTCAAATATAAGGAGATTTAATCCTAGTTAGACACTAACTAAGTGTTAAATACTTAACCCAGGAACGTGCAAGTGGCCCTAAGAAAACATTTTGTTAGAAACAAGGAAAGTTTCTGAGTTATAATAGGTTGAACTGTCAAGTGTCTGATGATTTTAATTTATTACAAGATAACTCAAAGTTAATATTTAAGCTAAGACCATGCAAGAGGCCCTTAATATCGTTTTTAATCGCACTATCTATTTCTGATGCATTAAAATGTTGTAATCGCCTCTGTGGTCTAGCGGTCCGTTTATTGAATTTGAGTTCATGAGGACCCGTGTTCGAACCCCGGATAGGGCAATAAAAACTTTGCCAGGGATTGGATATGTGATCTATTGGCGATAGATTTGCCCCCTACAACATTTTGGGACTTAGTGTCTTTGGCTAGTCGTGGGGGCCCAGGTAGTACGCCTATCACTTCCGGATTACGGGCGTGAAGATACGTTTATTATGCGATGCTTCAAATGTCAAATTTGTCAAAAAAACAGTTTAACTAATTTTTAAACTTAACATACAATCGTGGAAAAGGCCCTTAATCTCTATCATTTTAGCGCTCCGACTTATAACAGATGCTTCGAATAATCTCAGTTCAATTTTAAGACGTAGTAACAGTACAAATATTATAATAGATGGCCAAAGTCACGATGCAATAACGTGAGTTTGTTCGCCGTGAGCTTTCGAGCGTGACATCAAAAAGCTCATTTATGGCAAGTTGTTGTTATTTTCTTTTTATTAAAATTCAGTAGATAAGGAACATACATAAATGACGTCATGGAGTTTTTATTTTATATTGTTCTCACTAATTAAATTTGAGCCCGATTTTATTATCTATCCACAGCTAAGCTCTTGCATCATCGTATATTTCATGTAATATGTATGCTATATGTCGCTCCACTATCTAATAGAGTACATAATATATGTTTACCATAAACGAGGCCTGTGGCTTTGTCACGTTTATTAAGTTCAAATCATACAATTCATTTAAAAAAATGTCTTTTTAACCGCCGACGCAAAAAGAGGGGTGTTATAAGGGGTCTGTCTGTCTATGTCTGTCTGTCTGTGGCATCATAACTCCCGAACGAATGCAGATTGCAGTGATTTTAATTTAGAATTTTTATATTAAAGGTAACTTATGTGCGAGTGCTCTTACCTTAGACATTTAAAAAAATCGGTTGAGCCGTTTAAAAGTTGTGGAAGGGAGGGTGAGTGAGGAGATTAACCAAATGTCAGCAGATTTTTTACCTTTAGGAAAATTAAGTTCTTGCGTCGTGGTTATTTTAATTTTTAAATTTAATGGGTTTAAAATAGTAAGAGATAAAGGGTAACTTGATAAGTAAATAATATTATAAAATTAGTAATAGATGTTTAATAGATTACACAGTATAAAACAAAGTCGCTTCCTCTGTCCATAATCCCTTTGTAGGTAAGTGATTGAAGAGGAAGGTTTTAAATCATAAAAAAAAACACACACAGTAGTAGAAATAAAAATTATGACACTTTATAACGCCTTGTTTGCAAGTATTCTATGAACATTCAAATTTATTTGTATATTCATATAACATCCGAGTGCAAAGTATTTTTGCTTTCACGAAAATAGAAATCAACGGATGCAAAACAAGAAAACTCTACTTTTTGGATTAAAATACGAGTAGTTGATTTTTGAACCGCGTTTCATGAATTCGATGTCCTCGAGACGAGCGAAATAGTTCGATGACCTACAGTTTTTATCCTCGCAAAAAATGCACTGTTCCATCCCACGTTAAGAACCACCCGCACGCATACAACTGAGCACAAACACATTCAAGACTCGCCAACCGACGAATGTTTAAAGCCAAATTCACATTTAGTCTTACCGGTGACTCGTACCAAATCGATGTACCGGCTAAAACATTTTTGAAGTTAAGACTTCTTTAGCAGCGTTGCGCACTTTTTTGGAATGGGTAAAAACTTCTAAACTCACGTCAGGACCACGTGACCTGATTCGTAAGACAAAAATTCGTATAACGGCGCAGGGCGCTTGCGCGAACAAGACGGCGCACGGCGCTTGCGCAAATGTTCGTGTTGTCATGGTAGTGTACGATAGCGCAATAAATGAATATAGTATTCTACTACATAAATGATAGTACTTACTACTTTACTTATCAGTATGAAACTGATAATTAAGTTCATGCGAAATTATTTCCTAACCATTCCAAAATATCAAAAATGCACAACGTCAATATTCAAGTTTTCACCCGGCACTCCCGAAATGCAACCCGTCGTTTTATTTTTATGATATTGGAAGGCAAACAAGCGGACTGATTTCCTGATGGTAAGAAATTCACGCCGTCTAAAGACACCAGGGGTAGTAATGGTGCATTGCAAACCATAGGCCGGGATGTTAGGCCTCGAGCAAAAGTAAGTTTACCGGCTACCTTATCCTCCGAACCGGAACACGCGCTGCCGTTTTGGCGGTAGAAATAGTTAGGTGGAACCAATTGGGGGAATCGTTACGAAACTCTACCACCTGGTCAGATGTCACGTTGCTAGTGACTGTAAGCCTATGCTGGCCTTTTACGAGCTGACTGGCACAGGAAGGCAGATGGTCTACTCTGCAAAGAATCCCGAACCAACACGGGGAAAAAGGGATTGTACCAAATCGATGCACCTGCTAAAACATTTTTTTTTTCATTACAAGCACGTTTCTTAACTCACCCGTTAAAAAGTAAGGAAAAGGTCGAAGGTGATATCGTACTCAGCTGACACGTGCCTATTCACACTTTCTTTGAAGACTCTTAAGTTCTATGAACGAATTGTTTTCGTCTGTTTGAAATTATGAAGAAAATTCCATGTGATTTTTATTGGAGTAATTTTGAATATCAGGTTTTTGTGACTTTTTCTTTCTTTCTTTGAAACTTGTCAAGTTGAAATATCTAAGCTTAAAAAAAGTAATTTCACGCCCATATCCCTGAAGAGGTAGGCAGAGGCACTCACGACGAGCCGAAGATACTAAAGCCCACAATGTGATAGGCGGCAAGCCTATCGCCAACCGGGCACATATCCTATCCCGTCCATAATTTTTTTGAAAAAACCCAATTTTTTATGTTACCCGATCCGGGATTCGAACCCGGGACCACATACAGTCGAGATCAACAACTGAACCGCTAGACCACGGAAGCGATTTTACCTTACCTTAGGTTTAGAATTTGATATTACGAACTAAAAAGTTCTTACTAAACCTCACTGTAGACGTCGTCCGCGAGTCTAATCATCTTCAAAAAAATCGCATTCACAGTAATAATGAAAAAAAAATGTGTGCGTGTACTAGCGTGCACTCGTAAGAAGTGGAGAAGTGAAACTTCTTTATGACGTAATTTTTAAAAAATAATTTACTATATGCAGCTTTACAGAAATTGGTTAAATAAAGTTTATTGCCAATCCCTACTCCGCTGGAGAAAGTATACTTCGAATCACGCGTGGAAAAATGTGACGCGTAACGAAAAAATGTTACACTAATTTTTTTTCCAACCCCGATAATAAAGTTTCACTTCAAAAATAAAATGCTGAGTAATGATCATAAAACTTATTCGTTTTATGCCCAGTTCCTATAATCAACGAATCGTAATCCGTCAGCTAAACCATTCGTAGTTTGTTCAAAAGTAACGGAGCGTTACCAATATTTTCAAAAAATGTTTAGAATCAATAGTCGGAAACGAGCAACCGTAATTAGTAATCTTACTAAGCGTACAAAATACTACCATCCGTAATCAAAACGACTCGTTTTTTGAATATAGGAACCGGGCCTTAGGTGTTGTACCTGATCTATTTATAATCTAAATATATACGGACAAAAACAAATTAATTTTCACCCCAAATCAGCAAATTAAATGCTTTGATAGATACCGGAACAAATTTCGTAAACATCCGGACCCAGAAATACAAGCATCTAGATAGTGTAGTCGATATGTTTTCATAATTCATTTCTTATATTTAGATTTTCAAATTTGATAGTAACAAAGACAGTGTTTATACTTCTTGCTGTCGGCGCTTGGTAGAACTCCATTCCAGACACTATTTATTAATTTCAATTTTACTCTTCACATATGTTTTTGTTTTTCTTTAGCCAACCGGTTTCAAATGTATAAGCATAATCAGGGCTATTAACAAATGATAATGCTTGTGCGAAAGCAGAATTTCCTAAAAAATTTTTTCAGTCAACCAGTTTAATTTTATAAGCATCTTAAGATTTAGCTCTGATGATGCTTCGGTATAGGAATAGCAAAACCGTCAGGCTAAAAAAAACACAAATTTGTCCAGTAACAAAGACATTAATTAACAGAAGTTAACATAATTTTTTTCAGGCTATAAGTTTTGGTTTGTAAGCATTATCAGTTGCAGCTCTGATGACGCTTATGTATATAGCAAAACCGGTTGTCTAAAAGAAAATTAAAATATACAAAAATTTTTCAGTAACAAAAATATTGTAGAAGTAAACATTATCTTTTTCAGTCTAGCAAAATCGGTTGCCTAAAAAAATATATAGAAAACTTGTCCAGTAACAAAGTTATTAATTAACAGAAGTGAACATCCGACCCAGTTTCTATACCTCTACAATCTTCTTCAATCAACTTATATAAAGTTTAAACAACCATTTGTTTGACAATAAAAAAGGAGGGGTGCGCCTACGCAGCTCATCTCCACATTAGTTAACTGCGCACGCGTCGAATTTCCTGTGCCGTTTATATAAGAAATGTTTGAGCTGTTTAGGTCAGTGTATGACATCATCTGTTTGATTAAATATTCGCCTACCTCGTGTGATCATGGACATATCTTTCGTTATACAAACTAAGGAATAAACATTGTACGTATTGACCAGTTAAATTGTAGAAAACGACTCGTATAAGGACCATATATGGTTGCACAAATATATGAAGATAACTTTTATATTATATAAAATGTAAAGCTATTTTATATACGTTTTTATCGTCGGCATATAGTAAGAATTTGGAGTGTAGAAAGCATTATAAATAACAGACCAAGTAATGATCCTTGTGGAACACCGAAATTAATAAAATTAACATAATTAGATCTCTTTTCCCGTGTTAGTACGGGCTCCTTTGCAGAATAGACCATCTGCCTTCCTGCGTGGCAGCTCGTAACTTCGGACTTGACTTCTTAAGGTCTTAGGTTCGATCCCTGGGTGTTGCAAAAAAAATAATATATATACAATATATTTTCTAATAAAATTAACGTTGCCCGGGGTTGGATATGCCCCAGGTTGGCGATAGGCTTGCCACCTATCACATCATGGGACTTAGTGTCTTTGGCTAGTCGTGGGTGCCCTGGTTGTGCTACTTTTTCAGGGATATGGGTGTGAAGATACTTTTTGTTGTTTTATGTATTTTTATTTTTTTTTGTGTCCAATAGTTATTATAATGATAAAAAAGAAATTCACTGTGCTTTATAGCTGGCCGAAGTGTTGAATCTCAATGGCGTGTATCGGTGTAACTGTCCAAAACGTATAAAAAGGCGGCAACAAATCAGAAATGGTGCCTCCGTGCTCCCAGCTCGCGGAGCCAATTACAGCGATGCGCTTGAAGTAAGCTGGCAGACCAGTTTCTAAATTCTTAGTATATTTAATTGAATTTTGCAGATGTTGATTAAAGCGTGGTTAAGGGTTCATGTACGCTAAAATACGTCAGCAGTATAATGTTTTTTTCATACAAAGCAATCATGGATTTTGGTGACAAAAATACACAAGATTAACATTAATATGCTTTACAAGACTAGTGTTTCTAAAACATGATTCATTTCACTATGCTCGATAGAAAAAAATCAAAAAGTTAACCCTTTTTTGAAAGCAAAACGCAACCGTCTACTTCAATTATGAAAATATCGACACCAAATTTAACATAAACATAGATAAGTACTATACCTAAATGATAAGTGCTTCAGTTTTTATACTTTTTTTAAATTACTTTAATAGTGTCAAAAATAGTGATTTGTCGCTTAAGACATTTACTTTAGACCGCAATATTTCATAGTAATCATGGAACGGGGGAGCGCGGCGATTGGCTCTTCTAGCCGACTAAGTATGGGGCCTTAAGGTGTCAGACTTCAGTTAACCGAGCGGTTCGTTTGTGTTGGTAATGTTTTGTGTACTGTTGATGCATACTGTTACTTTTACCGCCTCGCGCGCGCGCGCGCTACCGAATCGCGAGGCTCGGGTTCGATTCCCGACAGGGGTAGGCATTTGTGTGATAAACATTTAGATGTCTGCATTTCCGGGTCTGGGTATTTAATATATTCTGGTATCTATTTAAGTATTTCTATGTAATAGTATCGTT
>NJDD01004720.1:51547-62650 GCA_002245505.1 Calephelis nemesis | reverse complement strand
TTTCGCAGCGACTCGCCCGGATTGGTACCACCGCCTTACTTATTCCTGCCGCCATAACATCATGACGTGTTCCGGTTTGGAGGGTAAGGTAGTCGGTAAATTTACTTTTGCTCGAGGCCTAACATCCCGGCCTCAGGTTGGCAACGCACCATACCACCTTTGGTGTCTCTAAGCAGCGTGAATTTCTTACCATCAGGAAATTTGTCTGCTTGTTTTCCTTTCAATATTATAAAAAAAATATATTAAAGCATCCGTAGACAACGATAAGTATATGTGTAAATTTAGTTTTTTTTTTTTAAAAAAATTGGAAGACCGTGAGAAACGTCGCTCATTCATCAAAGGAGATACTAAGGCGAGGGATGGATGGCGAGTTTAGGCAAAGGTAGTTGGGATGATTCGTTTGCCTAAAACTAGCTTATTTATTTTTCATATTGGAACACAACAATGGCGAGACAAACGAACCAAGTCTTTGCCACTTTAAAAATAAACACAACGAGAAACCTCCGCTTTTGAGCTACATGATACGAAGGACAAGTAAACGTTATACACTTCAAAGAATCGTGGTAAAAATACTAATACCAACAAAAATGTTATGGAAACATTTCTTTGATATCAGTTTCTACAATTTGACACTTTTGAAGTGAAAACTTCTTTAGCGGTGTTGCTAACTTTTTTGGAATGGGTAAAAACTTCTAAGCACGCGTCAGGACACGTCACCTGATCAAAAATTCACGACGGCGCAGGCCGCTTGCGCGAATAAGACGGCGCAGGGCACTTGCGCGAATGTTCGTGTTGTCATGTTTGTGTACGATAGCGCAATAAATGAGTATTGTATTCTACCACATAAATGATAGTACTTTCATACTGATAGTTTAAGCAATTCATGCAAAATTATTCTCTAACCATTCCCAAATGTCAAAAATGCACAACGTTAGTATTTAAGTTTTCACTTCTGCCGGCACTCCCGGAGTGCAACCCGTTATTTTTTTAATAGCTGATTCGTTGATAACTTCACGTTTTTTACATCAACAGTCTTTAAAACGTAGTTTGGTCTTAGTTGTAGGCTGGATAAAAAAAAGTTAGTATCACCAGTCGCCTCTATGGTCTAGCGGTTCAGTTGTTGGACTTGACGGCATGAGGTCCCGGGTTCGAATCCCGGGTCGGCCAACAGAAAGAAAATGGGTTACATCCAATTTTCTAATAAAAAAAATGTTGCTCGGGATTGGAAATGTGCCCGATTGGCGATAGGCTTGCCACCTATCACTTCGTGGGACTTAGTGTCTTCGGCAAGTCGTGCGTGCCCTGGTTGTGCCTCTGCCTACCTCTTCAAGGATATGGGTGTAAAGATGCTTTTTGTAGTAACGCCATGCGCAAAAAACAATCTTCAATTCGGCAAGTGGAACATTACACATTTACTGTTAAACGGAAAGATAATGTTTTCAACGGCACTCAGTATTGGAGTGTGGCGTTGGAGTGTTATTGTAAGAATTATTATTTAGGCCAGGGCTTCCCAAACTTATCTGTACTGTGACGCATTTTGGTCGTGCTATTTTGTAACGGCTCCCCTTAGCTCACTCAATGTCAAAAGAAGGGGGGGTTCTTCGGATTTAATACTTAAACAAAATACGAAAACTTTTGTGGTAGTTTAGATACATATCAGACTTCAAAATTCCGTAAACAGTTTTTGTCGGAAGCAAGTGGTTTAATATATATAGCAGTTTTTTTATCCCGCAACCAACCCATAAACAAAGTATATGCATTAAGCCGCGCTTTGCGAGCTGTAGATGCCGACCTAATACCCTGTTTTAGTACATTGCTGGTTTTAGTAAAAATGTGTTATTTATTAGATTTTATATAAAAATCAAGTGGCCATAGATAGTATTAATGAAATAATTGTGAATTAAAAAAAAATATAATTTTTTTTTGAAAAAATCATGAAATTTCCGACACGAAAGTCCAACTACATATGCTTGTCTGTCATGTACATAATCCATGGTTTAATTTTTCGGTACGCTGTCATTTACACGGTGTATGGTACTAGCACTATTTTGTATGACTCCTCTTAACCCAGGCCGTAGACCAAAAAAAGTTAACAGTTATAATAAGTACGAGTCTAGTAAACCTCCCCCCCTTGTTTCCCCCTTGGTCCGGGCTCCTTTGTAAAATAGACCATCTGCCTTCCTGCCAGGCAGCTCGTAAAAGGCGAGCATAGGTTCACCGTCACTAACACCGTGACATCTTACTAGGTGGTAGAGTTTCGCAGCGACTCGCCCGGATTGGTGCCACCGCCTTACCTATTCCTGCCGCCATAACGTCAATACCTGCTGTTGACGTGTTCCGGTTGGAGGGCAAGGTAGCCGGTAAACTGACTTTTGGTCGGAACTTACATCCCGGCTTCAGGTTGGCAACGCACCATTACCACCTTTGGTGTCTTAGGCGACGTGAATTTCTTACCATCAGGAAATCCGTCTGCTTGTTTGCCTTCCAATGTCATATCAAAGACTCCTCTTAACCCAGGCCGTAGACCAAAAAAAGTTAACAGTTATAATAAGTACGAGTCTAGTAAACTAGTTCCTAGACCTGGATGACTAATTCCACTCCGTAACATTGACACGCGTCGCCCCTAGGAAAATGCCACGACGCCCCAGGGCCACGCGACGCACAGTTTGAGAAGCCCTGACTTAGGCAATAAGAAACACAGCGTGGTAGCGATCGCACCGAGTGCTAAGTAGCTTTTAAGGTCGCTTACCTCACCTCTGCCTAGGTATATCACTGTATGCACGAATTTAGTCTGCCGCTTATTACATTCATTTCTCGTGTTTTTTGTAATTATGCTTCTATTATCTGTGCAGAAACTGTGACGAAAGTGAGTCCCGCCTCCTATCGTGCTAAAATATTAACTTTACGCCTATTGCTTATAGATACATAAATAATACTCTTATAATTCTAAGAAACGATACATATATCGATAAACCTAAAACAGCATTTAGTTATGTCTGATCTGCATCAATTTAAAGGAAGTTGCTAATATACGAATAAAGAATATAATATTAATGCACACGTTATACAATAAAAAAAAATTAAAAAAGTCCAACACAAGAAATTTTTAAAAAAGTAAAAAATAACTTTCACCCCCACAACTTTTAAACGGCTCGACCGATTTTCATCAAATACGTCTAAGAACACTCACACATATGTTAGCTTTAGTACAAAAAAAACGAAATTGAAATCACTGCATCGGTTCGGGAGTTAGGATGTCACAGACAGACACTTAAAACTTATAAAACCCCTCTTTTAGCTTCGGAGATTACAAACACTTGAAATGATCAGCTAAGGAAACGAAAGCATCTAAAACTCGTAAAGAAACTAGGACAGTGTTAGCACTAACACAATTAGCACTAATAAATAGAAAAAGACAGTAAGAAAATTTACTTATTTACGTAGTAATAAAAAGAAAATGAAAGAGAAAAATCTCAAACTTCATATAGATCACAAAACACCTTAAGATAGAAACAATTTACATACAAGCCAAAGACACAAAAAACATTAAAACAAATGAGATGATACAATCAAATCCAGCAATATACTTTATTAGATAGCCCGGGTTATTTTAATTAGAAAAATATATGAACCTCCTTCAAAAACTAATGTTCGAAAAGTCAAAAGACTGTTGAAAATTAAACAATTAAGATACTGAATCTATACTTTAAACATATATAATGCGTATTTCATGTATTAAGACTTTATAAATCGATTTTATTTTTATAAAAACTTGTAAAAATAAATAAAATATCTATTATTATTTTCATACAAACTTTTATAATAGATACATTTACAGCACTTTTTAGGTGTTTTTAATATACCGGCCCGCCTCAAGATTTATTTTACTGGCTTGCCATTAGTTTTTTTCAATTTATTATTAGTATTTATTTAAAATTTATGCACAATAGTGTACAAAGGTGGACTCAATGCAGCACGGCATTCTCTACCAGTCAACCTAAACTCATTAAGAGAGCTTACTTAGATGGAAGAATTTGCCCACCCCTGCATTATTTAGATCACTTTATTGCTAACAAGTATTAGTAGAGAAAACAAAATAGGACCGTTATTCTAGAGATAACTTGGAGCAAAAGCGGATAACAGAAAACGATCACAACATTGACATTAGTAAGAATAATGTGGACAAAATGACGCAATAAATAAGTCATCGCAAAAACAAAGTTTATCAGGGAAATGTCCTCTTCAATGTTCATCCCCTATAATATCCATTAGTTAGGAACTATAACAGTTAGTAAAAAGTATCTTCACGCCCATATCCCCGAAGAGGTAGGCAGAGGCACAACCAGGGCACCCACGACTAGCCGAAGACACTAAGTACCACAATGTGATAGATGAAAAGCCTATCGCCAACCAGGCACATTTCCAATCCCGAGCAACGTTTTTTTTTTAAATTAGAAAAATACAATTTTCTTTTTGTTGCCCGACCAGGGATTCGAAGCCGGGACCTCAAGCAGTCAAGTCCAACAACTGAACCGCTAGACCACAGAGGCGTAACAGTTAGTAAGCTTTTGTAATCTATCAATCAGACTGATATTATTGCTAAGGAACGTTTTTATAATATTAAAATGACACTGGTACTTTTAAATCGCCTAAATTTACACCACATTCACAAAGAGCAGGAGCATAGGCTTACAATCACTAACACCGTGACATCTGACTAGGTGGTAGGGTTTTGCAGCGACTCACCCGGATTGGTACCACCGCCTTACATATTCCTGCCACTATAGCGTCCAATGCTTGCCGTTGACGTGTTCCGGTTCGGAGGGTAAGGTAGCCGATAGACGTACTTTTGGTCGAGGCCTAACATCCAGGCCTCAGGTTGGCAACGCACCATTACCACGTTTGGAGTCTTTAGACGTCGGGAATTTATTACCACCATGGTTAGTGTCATTTTGTTTACAAATGTAAAATAAGACAAAAGATAAAATTTTGAAGTTATACTTCTTTTGGCGCGTTAGGAAAAAATGATGATTGTAATTTTTTACGATGCGCGCGCACACCGTCACGAAAAACCGACATGATGAAGTTAGTTATAGATAATATTTTAGTTTTTCAAAAAAAGGTACCAACAAAGTAAAAGTAATTTCTATGGTTAGTGTCATTTTGTCTACAAATGTAAAATAAGGCAAAAGATAAAATTTTTAAAAAGATTTTTATCTTATTACGCCGAAGAAGTATAACTTCTAACGCGTGGACATAAGTACACACACAATTTTTTTTTCTGTATCTACCAATGATCAAGACCCTTTTGCTGCTTCAAATTTAAAGGGATTTTAGTTAATCGTGTATTTATTTACTATTGATACAATTTTGTTATTGCATGTGTTTGTGGACAGAGTAATCCTGTTGGTTCAATCCCAGGCTTAGTTCACACGAGCGAATATCAATCAGTAAATACCAACAAACTAATCTAGACGTAGGCAATAAGCATTACAAATGCTTAGACATCTATATATTAAAACGTGATGCCAAAACTTGGGACCTCTTTTTACGAAAATTGCGCGAACGCGGAAGCATAAAATTTGGCATATTTATAGTTTATGTGAAATTTGGCATATTTATAGTTTATGTGTAGAAGAAGTGCAGAACGCTAACAATTTTTAGTAATAATGCTTATAAAATACAATAAATCAATATATAAAACATTACCCACACTACCATGCATTTGACACACACAAACAAATTTATTGATGATAACGATAAGATCACAGATGGCGCACTAACAAGTTTGGAAAAAAAGTAGTTGGTCTTGAGAAATGAAGATGGCGTTCTTATCATCTGACTAGGTGGTAGAATTTCGCAGCGACTCATCCGGATTACTACCACTGCCTTACTTATTCCTTTCGCCATAACGTCATGACGTGTTCCGGTTTAGAGGGTAAGGTAGCCGGTCAACTTACTTTTGCTCGAGGCCTAACATCCCGGCCTCAGGTTGGTGCGTTACCATTACCACCTTTGGTGTCTCTAGGCGGCGTGAATTTCTTACCATCAAGAAATCCGTCTGCTTGTTTGCCTTCCAAAAGATAATAAACAGCCAAGTCTCCATTTTCAAGGATAGACTCATCACAAAAGTCGAACACAGTTTAAACGACTCACATACTCATAAAAAACGAAGTGAGTCATTGCGCTGAGATAATTCAAGCGGTAGGTTGAGATAATTTGTCGGTAACATGTTTATGTTAGTCTGTATTTTTTATTTTGTGACCTTTTTGATAATTTGCCAAGGACAAATAAATGTGCAAATTTCCTCGTTGTGGCAATAACGCAATTAGAGGGAAGGAAACATGTTCATATAGACTCGAGATATCCAGTCAGACTCCTAAATTAGAATACTTATATCCTACTAATATTATAAATGCGAAAGTTTGTATGTTTGTTACTCTTTAATGCAAAAACTACTCTACCTATTTTCACGAAATTTGGCACACACATAGAAAGTCACTAGGATTAACACATAGGATAGTTTTTATCCCGAAAAACTGTTCCCGCGGTACCAATAACCACCCGGGTAACGCTGTCAATATAATGTACCCGGCAATGGCATAAAAATTGTAAAATTTGCGACCTATATGCCAACTGTAAATATTACAAAATGAAGAAGTATTCTTGTTCATGATTCTTTTACACTATATGTTTTTTTAAGAAATACTCGTCGCTTATGATTTCACAGATGTTAACAACTTGAGGGTGGGATACATATAGCCCGATGAAGTTGAAAAAACTTCGCGGTTAGCAACAAATTAGCCATTTGAAAAAAAGAGGCTGGGATAATAAGATTTTTCCGTTACTATTCCAAACCGGAACTCTACTATAGCATATTTTTAAATGAAGAAACACTTGTACTGTTTTACGTATCACTTATATTTTATTATTTTATAAATAGCCTACCGGTTTCGCTTTTTACAGCAACATCAGGGCTAGAACTTAAATTACTGAACAATATTTTTGAATAATATCCAAAAATATTGTTCAGTAATTTAAGGTGAAGGTTGAATAATATCCAAAAATATTGTTCAGTAATTTAAGGTCTAGCCCTGATGATGCTGTAAAAAGCGAAACCGGTAGGCTATTTATAAAATAATAAAATATAAGTGATACGTAAAACAGTACAAGTGTTTCTTCATTTAAAAATATGAATATTTGGAAGTTTTACCAAGCGCCGACGATGGAAAATATCAAATATATCTAATATAGCAATCACCGCCTTAGAGCGACTTATGCCCGGTTCCTATATTCAAAAAACGAGTCGTTTTGATTACGGATGGTAGTATTTTGTACGCTTAGTAAGATTACTAACAACGGTTGCTCGTTTCCGACTATTGATTTTAAACATTTTTGAAAATATTGGTAACGCTCCGTTACTTTTGAACGAACTACGAATGGTTTAGCTGACGGATTACGATTCGTTGATTATAGGAACCGGGCATTAAACAGGTAATGCGACAGCTTGAGAAGATGTAGGTAAAAATTGTTGGTTTGTAAACAAAAGTGGCTTTGAAATATAAGTTCTCTAAAATAATCCGGTTATCATCCTTGA
This sequence comes from Calephelis nemesis, assembly GCA_002245505.1. NCBI lineage: Eukaryota > Metazoa > Arthropoda > Insecta > Lepidoptera > Riodinidae > Calephelis > Calephelis nemesis. Next base: position 55,053 of record NJDD01004720.1, on the reverse strand, counting down.
CCATGTATCAGACGAGAATCAGAAAAATCTTCATTCACGTGAACCATACAAGTGGCACTTGTACACGTCGACATTTTTATAAACTACCATCAGATCGGAATCGTAGCTACACTGAGAAGATCCAGCGAAAGAAACTCAGCAGGCTTGTCTTTTTTCAATACTGTAACTGTAAGTTGGGTTGCATTGGTTTTGACTGGACTCATAAATTCAGGGATATCAGATGAGATGGTATTTAGTTTATATCTGATGGGTTTTTTATAATAATGGAAGGCAAACAAGCAGACGGATTTCCTGTCGGTTGGTTGAAATTCACGCCGCCTAGAGACACCAAAGTTTGTAATGAGGCATTGCCAACCTGAGGACGGGATGTTAGGCCTCGAGCAAAAGTAAATTTACCGGCTACCTTGTCCTCCAAACCGGAACACGTCAACGGCAAGCGTTGGAAATTATGGCGGCAGGAATAGGTGAGGCAGTGGTACCAATCCGGACGAGCCGCTGCAAAACTCTACCACCTAGTAGCTTGTCACGGTGTTAGTGACGTTAAGCCTATGCTTACCTTTTACGAGCTGCCTGTCATTATTATGACTAATACATCATTTACATACATAAACATCAAGCAATCATTCACTCAACCAAATCTCATTCCATTATTAGTCACGGAATGAGTTTTGAAGGTTTTTATGATAAACCAAAACGGCTGCAGACAATTTATCCGCGTCAATAAAGTGCTTTTTCTGATCCTTTGTTAGCTGCTGCACGATTGCGCTGACAATGGACTCAATTTACCTAAAAAGGGTGTTGAACTTCCTGGTCCACGAAAATGTTTGCCTTATAAAGAACGGCAAAGCATTTGCTGTTATTCAATTGGTGGGTATTAAGCATATTGAGCTATATCCAAATGCGTCGATCGCGACAGCTCATGTGTGATTGGAGGATTTGTAATTCGAAACGTTTAATTGTGTGCCCATTCGCTGTTTAAGTCTGTGTTTGTGGAAATTGATCATCGCGTAATGTAAATTAATAAAAATTGTAGCTTTGAGTTTGCATTTTGTGGAATATTTTTTTCCCGAGTTGGTCCGGACTTAGCGTTGCCAGGCGTCCGGATAAAGCCGGACACAGTCAGGCTTTTTGGTTGCATATCCGGCCAAATTAGAGCAAGTCCGGCCTGTCCGGCTTTTGTTAGGCTTTTAACATTTCATGAACGACGCAACGAGAGTAGAATTTCGCGTCGGTCTAGAATTTAACAAGATTTATAATAATAATTAAAAAAGGTTGGTTTTACACAAATATTTTTTGTTGTACCAAATGCTGAGACAAAATTTTCATTAATGTAGGGTGTCCGGCTTTTAGGTTTGGCGAACTGGCAAACCTATCCGGACTTACTTATACCTTTGCAGAATAAACCATCTGCCTTCCTAACAGGCAGCTCGTAAAAGGCGAGCAAAGGCTTACCGTCACTAACGCCGTGACATCTGACTAGGTGGTAGAGTTTCGCAGCGACTCTCCCGGATCGGACCACTGCCTTACCTATTCCTGACGCCATATCGTCTGTGCTTCGGAGGATAAGGTGACCGGTAACCTTACTTTGGTTCGAGGCCGAACATCCCAGTCTCAGGTTGGCAACGCATTATTACCACCTTTGGTGTCTCTAGGCGGCGTAAATTTATTAATATCCGGAAATCCGTCTGCTTATTTGACTATCAATATCATAAAAATAAAATCATAAAATAAAAAATTAAAGAGGTACAGATTTTCTTTTAGTTCGCTAACATAAAGAAAATAATTTATAAATAAAACAAACATGCGTAAATAGTCATCTTGAAGGTTACGTTGCTGGATGGTTTACATTATCTTGCAATAAACAGTTAACTATTATTAAATACACTTACATACATACTGTAGAAAGACTGTTTTATTTAATCGCCTCTGTGGTCCAGCGGTTCAGTTGTAGGACTGGACATCACGCGGTCCCGGGATTGAACCCCGGCTCGAGCAACGAAAACAATTTACGAAAAAATGTTACTCGGGATTGGATGTTTACTTGTAACATTTTATTGCTAAGGAATACTCGTTTCTATGATAAGTGTATAAGTGTGATCGCTCTAGACAAATCACCACTCCCGTAATCCCTCCAATGTCACAAGTATTCTAATATTATTTGAAAGACAAGGAGCAGTTTAAATGTCCGATTGGCAATAGTCTTGCCACCTATCACATTGCCTTAGTGTCTTCGGTTAGTCGTGGGTGTCCTGGTTGCACATCTGCCTAACTCTTCGGGGATATGGGTGTGGAAATACTACTTTCTCAGAAAGACTTTTCGGATATCATGATTGATGATAACATTTTTGATAGAAGACGGCGTCACTTTTCAGAAATCCATACTAAACTCCAAATTCAATAATTATTTAATTTGCAATTTCCCGCCAACGAAATTGTATACGTATAACGGCGTGACAAAACAGGCAAAAAAGTGCGTTATGAATGAATTGGACTTACCGGAAGCTAAAACTTCCAAATATATCTATTTTTCGCTAAGGTTTTATGGCCGCAGATTCATTCGAAGCTGGTGCAGCTCGCTTGCAGGGAGTATTAGCGACATTATTTGTAACTATTATAATTTTACAGCGGTGTATCACGTCGCAAACGCGCTGCGGTTCGGTTGCCACGCTCGTAAATAAAATCTCATTTCTGGCCATTATTAATGAACATGCTACCCCTCCCTTCCCCCCGCACCCCTCTCAACCCGAAAGCTAAATAACAGGTGCGTATAACCCCGTTCGCACAATCTATTTTCGATGTCTTCTAACTGCGTGCGGAGAAACGCATGTTTCGTTCTCCCGCTCTAAATATTCATACCATATGCCAGATATTAAGATTTGTTTGGGCGTCATCTGCTCGACATAGTCGTCTCTAAGTAAGCGTGGTCTCGTGTTGGCTTTGGGAAGTTTCATTAGACTTGTGGGAACACTTACTTATGGCATCATGTTGCTGGAATTGTGTGTGAAATTTTACTGTGGATTCTTTTAATAATAATTTTATGAAACACTTCAACACAGCAAATATATAATTAAAACAACTGTCGCCTTTGTGGTCTAGCGGTCCAGGTGTTGGACTTGACTTAAAGAAGTACCGGGTCAGGCAACAAAAAGAAAATGTGGTTTATCCAATTTGCTCGGGATTGGATATGTGCCCGGTTGGCGATAGGCTTACCACCTATCACATTGTAAGACGTAAAGTCTTCGGCTAGTCGTGGTTCACTGGTTGCGCCTCTACTTACCTTTTAGCAGGAAGGCAGATGGTCTATTCTGCAAAGGAGCCCAGACCAACAACGAGTATAGTTTTTAAGAATCAAGTATACGTAGGTCTTAGTATCTTCGGCTAGTCGTGGGTGCCTCGGCTGTACCTCTGCCTACCTCCTCAGGGATATGGGCGTGATGTTTTTTTTTTGTGAACTTAGTATCTTCGGCTAGTCGCGGGTGCCTTGGTTGTAACTCTGCCTACCCCTT
>NJDD01004720.1:41257-51520 GCA_002245505.1 Calephelis nemesis | reverse complement strand
TTTGGTGGACTTGGTATCTTCGGCTAGTCGTGGGTGCCTTGGTTGTACCTCTGCCTACCACTTCGGGGATATGGGCGTGATGTTTTTTTTTGTGAACTTAGTATCTTCGGCTAGTCGCGGGTGCCTTGGTTATACCTCTGCCAACCCCTTCGGGGATAAGGGCGTTGAGTTTTTTTTAAGCGTATTTGCAACAAAAATCATGTAAATTTCGCATGAAATGCTGCACAATCCTCTTAAAACCGGTCTCAGTAGAGATACATAAAAATGTCGTCTTCGCTGTCTACGTTAATGCACTTTATGGATGACGTAAACGTAATTATTATCTAGCGCTCGGATTTCTGTAACTAACTTCAAAATCAGCATTTTGATATGGCATCTGAATTCCTTCCTATGCCTGGCAGGTCGTAAAAGGCGAGCATAGGCTGACCGTCACTAGCAACGTGACATCTGACTAGGTGGTAGAGTTTCGCAGCGACTCGCCCGGATTGGTACCACCGCCTTACATATTTCTGCCGCCATAACGTCAATACTTGCCGTTCGGAGAGTAATATAGCCGGTTAACTTACTTTTGCTGGAGGCCTACCATCCCGTCCTCAGGTTGGCAACACACTATTACCACCTTTGGTGTCTCTAGGCAGCGTGAATTTCTTACCATCAGGAAATACGTCTGCTTGTTTGCTTTCCACTATAATATTTAAAAAAAAAAGAAATAATCGTGGCTTACAGACACCATATGTATTACAGGAGCGTCGCTGTCCTGAGACCGGGGTGAAAGGCTTATTTTGCAAGTCTACCGGCTACCCTACTCTACAGGCCGGTATATGACACTGCCACTGACCGCCTCGTTGGTCGAGTGGCTAGTGTACACGCCGAACTACACTGACCAACCGCGAGGTCCGGATTCGATTCCCGACGGGAGCAGGCATTTGTGTGATGAACATTTAGATATCTGCATTTCCGGGTCTGGGTGCTTATTAAATTTATTCTGGCATGTATTTAAGTATTTCTATGTATAAGAATCGTTGACTAAATCCCATAACACAAACATATAATTGGCTTATTTTGGGGTTAGATTCAACTCGTGTAAATTGTTGTCCAGAGATATTTGATTATGGTAGCAGGAATAGGTAAGGCGGCTACACAGCACTCTACCACCAGAAAATAACACTAGAATATTTCTTATAAATTGCATTTTTTTATAATTTACCTTAAATCTGTTATCTATAATATAAAAATGAATTGCTAAATGTGTTGGTAAGCGCATAACTCTCGAACGACTCCACCGATTTGGCTAATTATTTTTTTGTTGTATTAGTAATTGTCAGAAGAAGGTTCTTATGAAGAGAAAACCCGGGAAAGTTGCAGGGAAGATGGGAAAAACAATACTTTATTTTCCCCATACAAACTGAACGGGTGCAACGAAGTTCACCGAAACAGCTAGTTATTCATAAAAACGCGTATTATTATGGTATATAACTTGGCCAGTATGTTTTATGTAGTTACTATTCCTATTTTTAGCTCACCAAGGCCACGAAACGAAGTAGATTAGTTTTGACTCATGGTACTGATTGCATCTTTATAAAAGGGTGATGTAATAAAAGAGGAAGTTAACGTCTGCGTCCTACTCTTCTAAATCCAAATACGAAAAACACAATTATAATACAATAATGCCAATTCATCTTCATTCGATATTTTGAGAGAATCGGAATTATAAGTTTGAAGGTTGTCCTGATGAAGAAACGACAAAATCCATCCGTTGAGATAGATACTAACTGTGACTTGCAATAATAAAGACGTTAAATCTCTCTTTTTTTTTGACATTGGAAGGCAAACAAGACGGATTTCCTGATGGTAAGAAATTTCCGCCGCCTAGAGGCACCAAAGGTGGTAATGGTGCGTTGCCAACCAGAGGCCGGGATGTTAGGCCTCGAGCAAAAGTAAGTTTACCGGCTACCTTACCCTTCGAACCGGAACACGTCATGACGTTATGGCGGCAGGAATAGGTAAGGCGGTGGTACCAATCCGCTGCGAAACTCTACCACCTAGTCAGATGTCACGGTGTTAGTGACGGGAAGCCTATGCTTGCCTTTTACGAGCTGCCTGGCACAGGAAGTCAAATGGTCTATTCTACAAAGGAGCCCGGAGCAACAAGCCCATATCCCCAAAGAGGTAGTCAGATGTGCAACCAGGTCACCCACGATTAGCCGAAGGGACTAAGTCTCACAATGCGAAAGGAGATAAACCTATCCACACCCGGACACTCAAACTGCTTATGTAAAATAATGGGCTTCCTTTGTCTTTCAAATTATACTAGTAGGTCGCCCATTGGTCGAAATACGACCACAATAAATTTTAATATCTTGTTGACAAGAACGCCATCTTCATTTTCCAAGACAAACTACTGTTTTTCCTGAATACTTAGTGTGTCTGTTATCTTTTATCGTCAACATCAATGTATTTGTTTGTGTTTGTCAAATGCATGGTAGTGTGGGTAATGTTTTATTTATTGGTTTAATGTACTTTATAAGCATTATTATTGAAAAATATTTGCGTTCTGCACTTCTCCTACACATAAACTATAAGTGTGCCAAATTTTAAGCTCCTACGTCCGCACAATTTTCGTAAAAAAGAGTCCAAAGTTTTAGCGTCACGTATTAATACATAGATTAAAACACTTGTGATATTGCAGGGATTAAGGGAGTGGAAATAGTCTAGATTGACCACACTCATACACTCATCATACAAACGAGTATTCCGAAACACTCAAATTTAAGGAGTAAACAGTGATATTGCAACGCATCGTTAACCTGTATGGAGATTCTTATGATTCACGTTGGAGTTAATTAACCCACTGGTAGTACTGGTGACGTCACGTATCTAATTTGATTATAGCAGGCAAGGCCACAACGGTTAACACGATGAGCGCCGTGCTTGCACCTTATCGTGCAATCTGTGTATGATAATCTATTTTCGGTACCCCGGTTTACTCAAAAACTAATAACTGGACTTCATCTAGTCCGGATGGAATATAGACGCGATGATGCTGAAAGTCAAAGAGATTGACTGTTTCTGATGTTTTCATAGGAGTTGAACCTAATTTGGTATGTTGGCAAGCAGAGGAGAGGAGGCAGAAGGAGGGAAACGTAGGTCAATCAATAAGTACTACATCTTTATACACATATATCGACTCCTCTACCTCTGAGTCGATAAAAATTGGTGGCATCAATAAAAAGCGTGACAGCTGTACCTAATTAAAATTAAAAAGTTGTTAATCCAATACACGTTCTGTGTTTTTTTTTTGTGAGTTTTTTAAATTATTGTAGAGACTTAAATTAAACATAACTGCAACAAAGGAACACCTGACCGCATTCGTAACAGTGAAATCCGAGAAAGAGTGAGATTGAAAAAAAGTGTTGGTGTTAAAATGCGAAAGTGCATGCTTCGCTGGTTCGATTATGTGGAAAGAATGGCAGATGAAAGATTGACAAAACAGACATGCAATGCGAACGAGAATGTATGTAGGTACCCGGGAAGACCAACAATACATTCCACGATCAGATCACTCGGATATTATCCGAGGGTGGTGTAAAGAGTATCTAAAACTGAAATGTTTGTATGAAAAGGGTAATGAATGTGAAGGAAGAAAGACAGGTTTGTCAAGGTCGTGATTTCTGGCACTTGATACTCTCTGCCTTCCCCGTGAGGGACTTGGCGTGAAGATTTGTATGTATGTACTATTTGTGATAGCAAATGGTTACTAAATACTCCCACAGCAATTTTATCAAGATGAAGTTAAAGTAGGACCACCTGGAAATCATGATAAACCTTTCTAAAAAAGAACCATCTAAATCGGATGGTGTTTGGCTAAGATATAAAAAGTAAAAAAAAACACATTATTGACCTGAGGTTCGCTCTCATCTTTTTTTAACTTTCAGTATATTAATACAAAAGGAATAGAAAGTAAACAATAGTACAGCAGTGCTTCCCAAAGTTGATTGGACTACGACCCATCTAAAAAGTTCCCAAACTCGGGACCCACCTATAGGACATTTAACTGTTACCAATATGAATAAATGACTAAGGTTGAACACATTTTTTATAATTTTAATTATGTATTTATTTAATTAAGTTTTAATTAAATTACTACATCAAAATTAGAAGAATCTAATTGTCGGTCGTGGGGTGTGTTATCGGTAGGGTTGTGCGTTATTCTACAGGCAGGGCCCACTCAATTTTCTCTTGCAACCCACCAGTTGGTCACGACCCATAGTTTGGGAAACCTTGGTCTACAGATATTAACGCTAGATTCTAGTATAGACTACATACAACGGAAAAATAGGCGACAGTTTAAAAATATGTTTAAAATCATTGCTCTATCACTCTTTTTTCCGATTTAACCAATGTAATAATAGTACTTTCTCCGTAACTCACGACCTCAAGTGAAATATGGATGTAAGTGGACTTGTCTTACAATACCCAAAGGCCAATGAAAGCTTGTTATGATGGATGATCGTCCGGCTTAATAATGGTTTGGCAAATCTTTTCATACTTCTTTGTGTTCATTTCTTCAATAGATTTTGATATTTGTTTTTTACAAGATTCTATTGCAAAATATAAAGGGTTTAAGCTTTAACGAATACTAGTGGTCGTCCATTGGTCGAAATTCGACCATAATTAATTTTAATATCTTGTTGATAAACGCCATCTTCACTTCTCAAAACCAACTACTTTGTTTCCAAACTTTTTTGTGCGCCATCTGTGATCTTTTATCGTTATCATTAATATATTTGTTTGTGTGTGACAAATGCATGGTAGTGTGGGTAATGTTTTATTTATTGATTTAATGTACTTTATAAGCACTATTATTGAAAAATATTAGCGTTCTGCACTTCTCCTACATATAAACTAAAATTATGCCAAATTTCAAAAAAAATCTTCTCCGTCAGCGCAATTTTCGTAAAAAGGGGTCCAAAGTCCAGACGTGGCAGGCAGAGATACAACCAGGCCATCCACGAGTGAGCCGAGCCGGAGGCACTAAGTCCCACAATGTGATAGTTGGCAAGTAGTTGGTAGTGTACGGTAGATAGGACTAAAAATTATTCTACCTTTAAATTCATGTATAACAAATTATGAAACTTATGTTCGTAAATAAATAAAATGTTTATTGAAAATGTAAATAAGTGCTGCGATTTAAATGTACATTTTTTATAGAAATATGTAACATCATAAAATTTAACTAAATATTTGCACACCACGATGTGGTAGAATATGTTGTATTCTTAAATATCTTTATAACAACTTTTTACACACATATTCCGCAAATAAATAATTTTCATTTCAAAGCCTAGGGTTTACATTATCATCATCATAAAAATGAATTCCTGTTTCCCTTGGACATCTCATCACATGTCACATCATCAATGGAAAGATTAGTTTTGCTACTTAATTATTGTTTTGTAGTGTAAATGATAGCCAGAAGGAAAAAAAAGTATCTTCACGCCCATATCCCCGAAGAGGTAGGCAGAGGTACAACAAGGGCACCCACGACTAGCCGAAGACACTAAATCCCACATTGTGATAGGTGGGAAGCCTATCGCCAACCGGGCATATTTTTTAATCCCGACCAACATTTTTTTTATTAGAAAATTGGAAAAATCCATTTTTCTTTTGTTGGCCGACCCGGAATTCGAACCCGAGACCTCATGCAGTCAAGTCCAACACCAGGACCGCTAGACCAGAGGCGACTAGCCAGAAGAAGGTTTATAACAATAACAATATTCGTAGAGACAGAGAGAGGACAACGTCTGTCGACTCAGCTGTATAATTTTAATGAAATTGAAAAAAAAAATTTACATTTTGCGGGTTTATTCATGATTAACAGAAACAAAGCAGCAAAGGAAAGCGATAATCCCATCGCCCGTTATTAAAATAATCTAGTAAGGTAGATAATAACTGGGGTAGATAATAGCAAAGGAACTTTAGCATCTTTGAAGTATTTAAGATTTGTTTGGAAGATACCAAAATAAAAATAAAAAATTATTCGCGACAAATCCAAGCCTGAAGCAAAATGATTCAAAAGATTGAATACACCTACAGTACTATTACTTAAATTATGCGCTTCGGCTTTACACTTTTTACTCTTTTTACATTTTATACTTTTATTTTGAAATCGGCTGACCTAATCTAAATTTAAGCGAAAGGATTATGTGTGCAACTCTATATAGATATCTTTAAAATACATTCGGATTTCCGAAGCTTGACGAATATAGCCGAAGCGCGTAATTTGAATAGTACCTATTACTGTACTTTCATGGAATATAGTATCAATAATACTAAATTCCAACCCTGTAATACGAACTCAATTCTCCAACCAATATTAGAATGAGCTCCAAGAATTCCGTTACACTTTCTCACATTTCCCCGAACTACCCTGGGATGATTCATTTGAATTATAAAGTGTGAAGCGCCTGCATCCAAAGTGCATTAGATATTTCAGCTATGTAAATTAAATTTATGGAAACCAGGGGTCTGACTGCCACCTGCGGGTCAGGAGGTCTAGGGTTACTGTTGCTATAAACGAAGGGGCTCGCGTCCACGTTTTGGGTCAAAGTTCGTAGCTGTTAAGAATTTGTAGGGTATAATTTTACTATTATTAAAATTAATCGCCTCTGTGGTCTAGCGGTCTAGGTGTTGAACTTGACTGCATGATGTCCCGGGTTCAAATCTGGCTGCAAAAAGAAAAAATGGGTTTTCCAAATTTCAAATAAAAAAAACGTTGCTCGGGATTGAATCTGAGCCCGGTTGGCGATAGGCTTGCCACCTATCACATTATGGGACTTAGTGTCTTCGGCTAGTCGTGGGTGCCCTGGTTGTGCCTCTGCCGACCTCTTCGCGGATACGGGCGTGAAGATACTTTTTTTAAAATTGTAAATATTTATTATTTAAATTACCACGTGTCCGCCAAGTCCCTATAGAACTTGTCGGCTCTGTAACGCAGATAGTAAGAGAAGACTATTGGGTGAGGAAATTTTGGTAAAGGAAAGGTGGTAATGGTGCGTTGCCAACCTGAGGGCGGGATGTTAGGCCTCGAGCTAAAGTAAGTTTACCGGTTACCTTACCCTCCGAACCGGAACACGTAATGACTTTATAGCGGCAGGAAAAATGTCACCGACTTCAAACATACCTATTAGTAAGTACTAATAGGTAGTATATAATTAACATTAAATATTTATTATTTTTTACTTTTAGCTTTGAAGTCGGTTTTTATTAAAGTAGTTATTTTTATTTAATACTTTTTAGTTTATTGCTAATATGATTACATTTAATAAAAACAAACATCGGGATAGGTGAAAATTAAAAACTAATAGGCCTACCTGAACCGGATTTTTAGGGAACCAATTCCACATCAAACCAAAAAGAATTACGAATATCGGTCCAGAAACCCCAGAGAAATCGGTGTACATACGTAAAAAAATATACCGGCCGAATTGCGAACCTTCTCGTTTTTTTTGAAGTCGGTTAAAAAGATCTTGGACTTCCAAATATAAATTGTAATTAAGTATCAATTGCCATACCACAATAGAGCTACACTTTCAAACTCGACTGTATCGAAACAATTGCATTCATTTCAAAATGGAGAAAGTGAACGAAGATTCATAATCTCGCAGCCGATAAAAGGATCGTTTTAAATGCTATAATCATACGACCGTTAATTCGGACCGGCTTTCCCTAGCACGAAACTAATTTATTCGTCATTCGTCAATCCTCATTGTGATAATCGAAGACAAAATTATGCATGCGTAATAACGGTCAAGTCATAGTTCAAAGATTAGGGCAACGGGCAACCCTTTTCTGACATCTAAAGGTGAAGAACTTTAATATTGAATCAGACTCGTCAGACTGCACACTGTATAAAATGACTACGTTAATTATAACCGACTTCAAAATTAAAAAGTAAAACATTATAAATATTAAATATAAACTACCCAATATTGTCATTCACTACTAGAATTGAAGTCGGTGCCAAGCCTTAAACTAATAATTATTTTATAAGTATGAAATTGGATTGGAACCGACTTCAAACCTATCAGGTAATAGGTAAGTAATATGTAGTATATAATTAATATTAAATCTTTATTGCTAACTTTTTAGTTTTGAAGTCAGTTTTAATTAACGTGGGTAAGTATATTTAATTAATACTTTTTAGTTTATTGCTAATATTATTAAATTAAAAAACTTATATCGGGATAGGTTAAAATTGGTAGAAAATGCTCAAAAAAAAAACTAATACGCCTACCTGGACCAATTTTTTATAACACCAATTTGAAAACATTCCGCATAAATCAAAAAAATAATTACGTAAATCACTTCAGAAACCTGTGCATACTTAAAAAAACCGGCCGAATTGAAAACCCCTTTTTTTGAAGTCGGTTAAAAACTTAGAAGGGAAATTGAGGATTTTATCACGAGCACGATACAACGCTGGTTAATGATGTCGATATTTTTCCAATTTAAGGTTGCGGTCAGCAACGGAAGTGTCCTTATCGCAAAATACTGTAAAGTATTGGTAATTTTAACGCGGGCGTCGCGCCGGCGGCCGGTTGGCGAGTCGGCGCGGCGCGGTCGCCCTGGGTCGCGTGTGGCGCCGTTAATGGATATTGATGACTACGCCGGTACTAATTAGACGCTGCTCTACTGCCTTTCTGTCTAGCAGCTACCTGAAGTTTCTCAGGTGTGATTGACCGATGTGTTGTAAACTATCATCAATCTCACCCTTCGTGGATATGACTAGGGGATTTAGTGGAGGGTTTGCTAAAAATATTATTACCTTATAACACTTGAATAGCTAAGCTCTATAATAAATATCTCTCAGGACAAGTCACACAAATTGAATCTAACCCCAAAGTAAGCAAATTATATGCTTGTGTTATGGGTGTTAGTCAACGATACTATTACATGGAAATACTTAAATAGATACCAGAATAAATTTAATAAACACCCAGACCCGGAAATGCAGACATCTAAATGTTCATCACACAAATGCCTGCCCCCGTCGGGAATCGAACCCGAGCCTTGCGATTCGTCGATGCAGTTAGACGAGTACTCTAGCCACTCTAGCCACGAGGCGGCTCTATATATTATAAAGAGGAAGACTTTGTTTATTTGTTTGGTTGGTTGGAATGAATAGGCTCAAAAACTACTGGACCGATTTCAAAAATTCTTTCATCATTCGAAAGCTACATTATCCACGAGTGACATAGGCTTTGTTTCATCCAAATCGGTATAGTAGAAGCCATGTTATGCAGGCGAAGCTGCGTGAAACTGCTAGTACCTTATAACACTTGAATAGCTAAGCTCTATCCTATGTACCTAATTAAGTAATATTTTTTATAAATGTTAAAATATTTGCACACCAAAATATGGTAGAATATGTTGATATACTTAAATATTTTAGAAACATCTCATTTAGACACATATTTCCGCAAATAAATAATGTTCTTTCTTTCTTTGAAAATATTATTAGCTACCTTATTACACTTAAATAGCTAAGCTCTATCCTTTTCTCTTGTTTGAAATTGGGTATGAAAAAAAAACAATACGTAAAATATTTTTTATGTGAGAGGTCAGCTAGCAAGCACATGTGTCTACTGATGGTAAACAACCGAGGCCTACAGACATCATAGATGTTATAGGTGCGTCGCTGTCTTGTGGAGGGGTAAATAAGGAAGTATACCGGCTATCCTAACCTCAACACCGGTACATGACAGTATATGGCTGTAAGAATAGGTAAGGCGATGGTTCCCTACCCAGGCAAGCTGCTGCATAGCAATCTATCACCAGGGTCTATACTACTACTGGAAACAGAAACAAAACCAAGGAGGTTTTACTCCGCAGATTAGTGGCCTCTATACATATAAGTCTTACCTCAAAACCATAACTGACCTCACGTTGTGATACTTATTTTATGTTTGCACAGCGCTATATAAACTTTCAACCAACGGCTAAAGTTTCAATTTTGATAGACATGCGCATGTTTTTAAATGAATCGGATCTGCTTGTCCAGCACAATATGAGCCTTTGATTCTCTTAAGATTTGAGTTTGCTTGTGCTTAGCACACAGTGCGTCTTCTGTACGTAGTTTTTACATACTCTGAAAAAACCAAATTGAATAGGTAGGCTGTAACACAGATAACAGTATAAAAAAACGAAAAGCAGCTCTGAAAGTTAGCCAACGATAATAGGTAGGTATGACCATTTTTTTAA
>NJDD01004720.1:27297-41236 GCA_002245505.1 Calephelis nemesis | reverse complement strand
CCGCTCTCGGGGGAAAACAGCGGGTTATGACGGACTCAAACCGACTTAAAACCACACTATGACCTTCGCGCCACCCGGCTAGGAGCAAGATGGGGTCGCGTTGCCATTCACCATCCCAGAGGGAAGTATGACCAACATTAACATAGTTTAATTACTTGCAGTGATCAAATTTGCAGGTACATCTCGAATGAGTAAAAGTAATAATAGTACATATAACAATATTATGGTGTTGATTGTGCTGTTCACAAACTAAACTTATTTGAGGTGTATGCTATCTTATTCGAATGAAGCAAAAACGAAAGAGATGAAACATTTTGGACGTGTCAGATTTGTCCGGCCTTGTCAAACTGTGGTGTTTTTAATCAAAGTTTTCCGAGTGATAGATTAAACGTCTGTAGAAATGACGTGTACAGACTTATCTGATAGCACTAGTGTTTTGTCTCTTTTTATTACTTTCATTGAAAGAAGATATCGAAACTTAAAATTGGTTTAGTTAGTGTACAAAAAAAAATACTACCAATATGTTTGCGGAGTGGTATAATCACAGTGGGTGTACGGCATTGGACTTCAATTAGGCGGGAGGCGCGTATGGTTGCTCACCAGAATATTACTTGACCCAATTGGAAGGCGCCTCGCATGCGTCCTCATTAGCAAAGACCTCAGAAAAGAACAAAAGGATTGACACTTCTAGTTTGTTGCCACCGAATTCGATACAAAAAACAATCCAGTAGTGTCTACAGGAATAGTTGAGTATCTATCCCTAACGTTGATGTATGGAAGCGAGAGGTGAATATGTCAAAAAAAGCATGAGAGTAGGATAAATGTGGTCGAAATGAGAGCGCCACGGAAAATATGTGCGGTAACGCTCGCTGACAGCATTAGTTACACATTGAGAAAGAGTGGCATCCAAAGTGTTAATAAATGAGATGCGCTGCAGGTCATGTGGAAAAATGGAAGAAAAATTTACAAAGTAGATTCACAATGCGAATGCGAATGGATGAACCCAGGAAGACCCAGGTATTATGCAGATGGTAGAAACGTTGAGGATGGATGTTGGTACCAGGGAACACCTAAGCAGATATTAGAAATGTCTGAAACGCTTTAAGTGCTTGGGATGCAAGGATGTCCTCCTTACTTTTTCGGCAGCGGTAACCCATCCCAAGCAATAGCCATCAAAATTGCTTGCCCGTAATTATTACTGCTCAATAGCAATACATCACGATCACGTCACAGCAATAGCAATATACATCAGAATGTATGTATGTGGAATGGTATCAATCACAGCGGGTGAGCGGCACGACATTGGACTTCAATTAAACGGGTGGAGCGTATGATTGCTCACACCAAAGGTTACTTGACCCACTTGGAAGGCTCTTCGCAGGCGTTCTCCTAGTGGGGAACTCTGAAATGAACGTAAGCATTTCCGCTATACTGTGGATTTTTTTATCGTATCTTTTAATATTAAATCGAAACCGGTGAGCTTGTATAAAATAGTAATATAGACAAAGCTAAACAGTTAGACAAGGATTTTGGCGTTACTTCTTCGCAAAGAACTTGGCGGGAAGGTAAGTATGATATACTTTCGACTTTCTGAGCGCAAAATAAAAAAAAACACATTTTATGAAACAATAGATCTTTGCTATTTTGATTTCTTATCCCGTATCAAAAATCATAAAATTTATTCCAATTATTCTCTTCTGATCGGCAAGTAAATTGAAGTCAAACCAATAACAAGAAACAAATAAAAAAAGTCGCAGAAATATGCTATTACTGCATTAAAAAAACAGAATATTACTGGTATCAGTAATATGTTATTTTTTTCAAATATCTTTTCATAAAATATGATTAGCCGCCCGTTTATTACTCACGGATTGACAATAGAACCCTTAGAGTTAGCACCAACAGTTTGTTTCAATCCCACTCTTTCTCGGATCTCACTGTTACGATAGCGGTCAGTGAGCGTTACACCACAGATTTGCCGGAGCGCTCTCATTTCCTCCGCATTTATCCTACTTTCAGGCTTTTTGTGCCATGTCACATACCCAACTCTCGTTACAATGTTCTATTCAGTATACTAGTAGACAATCGTAAACATATTATAAAAATTAAGCAAAAATTAAGTTTTATATTATTTTCTAACTTATTAGTAACTCAACCTTGTTTATTTGCCTCTTGGAAAATAACAACAACAAACAAACGGAACTTTGGTGAAAATAACTTGGAGATAATACCATTTCGTAAATTATTAAAAGCTATAAAAGTTTTGCAAAAGAAATAGGTGTTTGATAAGAAGTGCCGTTACGACTCAGTTTATAGTGGTTGTATTAATAATAAACTGTAGGGGAATTGTCACTTCACCGCGTATTTTCCATGCTTTATGAAGCCCTATGAATAAGTGAAATACTTAGTGCTACAAATGATATTTAAACACTTTTAAACCTCACAATACAAACGTGGTTAACGCTTAGTAAGAGGGCTTTTTCTTATTGATGTTATTAAATATCTCTACATATCTCTAGACAAGTTACACAAATTGAATCTAACCCCAAAGTAAGCAAATTATATGCTTGTGTTATGGGTGTAAGTCAACGATACTAATACATAGAAATACTTAAATAGATACAAGAAAAATTTAATAAACACCCAGACCCGGAAATGCAGACATTTAAATGTTCATCACACAAATGCCTGCCCCCGTTGGGAATCGAACCCAAACCTCGCGGCTGGTCGGCGTAGTTAGGCGTGTACGTTAGCCACTCGACCAACGAGGCGATCATGTATTAAATCGTTAACAAGCGGGCGGCTCTCTTGATGGTTTACAGATACTACCAATGCTACTAGCGCATCATTGTCATTATTATTATGTATGTTGATATTATCAGGTCATACATATATACATACATACATACATATCTTCACGCCAAGTCCCTTACGGGGTAGGCAGAGTGTATCGAGTGCCAGACCTCACGATCCTGACAAACCTGTCTTGCTTCCTTCACATTCATTACCCTTTTCATACAAACACGCCGGTTTCGGAGACTGGTCAGGTCCAGGTCATAAACCTGATAATATCAACATACATAATAATAGGCTACATTTTTGTAAATTAAATAATTTTATTTGGATTTGTATGGATTTTCGCAAAGTAAATAATTCTATAAATACGAAGTTCGTTATATTGGCTAGTATAATATAGAAATACTAGCTGACCCAGCAAACTTCGTATAGCTTGACATTAATGCTTCGATAGTAGCGCAGTCTGTCGGATCCGATGTGAAACATTCCAAAATCAACAACGACTTATTATTAAAAAAATAATTAAAAAATCATGTTCCAGGAGACAACATAGTGAATCTAAACCATTCTGGAATTTCCTTGAACACGCATAAAAACTTTCATCAACATCGGTCCAGCCGTCTAGAAGGAGTTCAGTGACATACACACTCACAGAAAAATTATAATTACGATAATTGAATGTTAATACTTAAAAGTATAGACTATATACAGATGTAATATATTGTACAGGCAGTTGTCATGCATGGTATAGCTTAGATTAGCTTAGCTTTATCAGACGTCATTCCAGTCGAGCTCTTTCTGAAGAATTAATTGTTCATTACTTTTTCTGATCAGATGGTGAATAATTACCAGCGTTTTTATTATTATAGTGGTCAACAGAAGTAAGAAGTAGTAAGTTTTCCCCGTGTTGGTCCGGGCTCCTTTATTAGAACCATCTGCCTTCCTGTGCCAGGCAGCTCGTAAAAGGCGAGCACAGGCTTACTATCACTAACACCATGACATTTGACTAGGTGGTAGAGTTTCGCAGCGACTCACCCGGATTGGTACCACCGCCTTACCAATCCTGCTACCATAACGTCATGACGTGTTCCGGTTCGGAGGGTAAGGTAGCCGGTAAACTTACTTTTGCTCGAGACCGAACATCCCGACCTTTGGTTGGCAACGCACCATTACCGTCTTTGGTGTCTCTAGGCGGCGTGAATTTCTTAGCATCAGGAAATCCGTCTGCTTGATGCCTTCCAATGTCATAAAAAAAAATCATTATGACACAGTTTATTGTGCAGCAGTTATAATTATTACCAACTTGTGACATTATCACTTAACTGCGTAATTCCAAAGCTTTACAAACACGAGCACAGTGAAGCTTAAACGGATAACTATTAAGTGTTCTCTCTCACGTGACACATTTACAGATTAATTAACAAAGTGGTGACATATCTTAAGATATAAAGTTTACTTGGTAGTAGAATTCTGGCGTGACGAATTTCCTCTTCTCTGTTTTCTACACTACACGCACACATTTGATAATTCGGTTTGGAGGATAAGGTAGTCTAGGGTTAACTGCTTTAGGTTTACGTCGCAACTCTAACATATTTGGTGCATTTAAGTCACGTGTATTTTTCTTTTAGACGACAGAGATCCTTGGTTTAATTGCTCCTCATACCAATCTCTACAAATTAAATATGTATTATATTTTTGTAAATAGATTTATAAGAAAAAAGTCAATCCCGCGGGACTTTCTTTCGCGCGATTTAGAATTATATAGACTCGTCACAAGAATCGTTGTATACATCCATGTGAAATAAATGAATTACTATTATTATTCGTATAAGTATAAGTTCGTTAAAATATGTTCGCTTCCGTATCTTTGAGATCGCCAGAGGCACAACCAGAGCACCCACGACTAGCCGAGTGTATTCGGCTAGTCAAGTATCACAATTTGATAGGTGGCAATCTTATCGCCAACCGGGCTTATATCCAATTCTATGGAAATTTGTTTTTATAAGGAAATTAAAAAAAACACATTTCTTTTGTTGTCTGACCCGAGGATCGAACCCGAGACCACGAGAAGTCAAGGCAAACGACGTACAAGTCAAATGTTACTTTAGTGAGATTAATATCTCGATGTCTGAATTTTTCGTCTGAATGTGTTTAATAAATTTAATCTGGTATATATTTACGTATTTCTATGTATGAGTATCGTTATAATCCCAAAACACAATGTACATCGTTCATTTTGGGGTTAAATTCATATTTTGTAATTTATAAGGGATATTTATTTTTATTTTAATATAAATAGATGACTTTTCTATGTTTTAACATTTCAAATTCAGATTCAATTCAAATCCATAAATTAATAAAACTATCTAGAACAACCACAATTTTCTAGAGAATATCATTAAATACACACGTTTTTTGTAGTTAACACTTGTACTTATCCACAATGTATTTTGTTTAATACTTTGTTACTTTAAAAAAAAAACTTATTTATCTTTAGTTTCAAAGCCATGATGATGCTGTTAAAAGTGAAACCGGTTAGCTAGAAAGTAACAGAAAGTGTTAAATAAAGAATATCGTGGAAAAGTACAAGTGTTTACTACAAAAAAACGTGCGTATACAATGTAATTCCACCAAGTGCCGACGATAGCAAGTATAGATTCTAAAACCATTAAAAGAATCTTAGAACAAATTCTCGTGGATATTGAAACAACTGTAAGTAACGTGCTAGCAAAAATAGAAAAACCCATTCAATTAGGTGTTAATTATAGTCTCGGTTTAAGTCTGCTATTGAAACGACGTAATGAGCCTTGTCTAGGGGCGGCACGTCAGAAAAATATTTACGCAGCGATTAAAACGATAGAGTAGATTAACTTTACACTTTATTTTACAATCCAAGTAGAGTTTCGCAGGGACTCACCCGGATTGGTACCACCGCTTTACCTATTCCTGCCGCCATAACGTCATGACGTGTTCCGGTTTGGAGGGTAAGGTAGCCGGTAAACTTACTTTTGCTCGAGGCCTTCCATCCCGGCCTCAGGTTGGCAACGCACTCTAGGCGGCGTCAATTTCTTACCAACAGGAAATCCGTCTGCTTGTTTACCTTCCAATAACATAAAAAGAATTAATCTGTAATTTTCTGACAAAAAAATATTCGTATAATGGCGTGACAAAACAGACAAAATAGTGCGCTAAGAATGAATTGGACTTACCGGAAGCTGAAACTCCCAAATATATCCAGCTCCACACAACACACACCACTAAACTGTTTTATTAGCACCAACAATACACACGAAGCTTGAGTTTTTAGTAGGTAAGTAGGTAAGTCCAATTCATTCATAGCGCACTATTTTGCCTGTTTTGTCACGCCAAACTACGTATACATTTTTTGGATTTAAGTATGGATTTCCGCAAAGTAACACCTTCGTCTATCAATTTTATTTTACAATTACTGCTGTGTGAACTGACCTTAATACTGGTTTAGGATTACCCAACCTTACTCAGGTGATTGGAGCGTCTGGGAGTGTTCGATTGACCACAAATAGGCCGAGTGTTAAATAACAGCCGGGCCAACCTGCACAGGTTTCTAAATATCTTCTAGGTACGTTACTGTGACCACAGAAGATATTTCCCGAACACATTGCACATTGATACTGTTATCTGACCGGCAGTATATACTACTTATTGTTTGTGTTAATCCAATCTACGAAAGATAAGAAGCCTATCTTTAAACTATTTTTCTTTATTGATATAGCATTTAATCGAAATATTATCTTACTGATTGTTGTCTGCTGCTTTTCTTTTGTTTTAGATTTTAAGCTCTCACGCGGGAACTATTTGAGCTATCGGAATGAAAAGTAGCATTTGTTTGATCTCGACATATTCAACTATCTTTTGTGTCAAGTATCTTCACGCCCATATCCTAGAAGAAGTAGGCAGAGGCACAACCAGGGCACTCACGACTAGCCAAAGACAGTAAGTCCCACATGCCTATCGCCAACCGAGCATATATCCAATCCTGAGCATTTGAACATGAACATTAATTTTACTAGAAAATTTGAAAAAACATATTTTCTTTTGGTTATCCGGCCCGAGAATCGAACCCTTGACCTCATAAAGTCAAGTCTAACACCTGTACCGCTAGACCACAGAGGCCAGTATGAATGGATAATGGTAATAGTCCAGTCTATTCCATATATTAAGTTTGTTTAAGTCGCAAAAACCGTCCTAACAATTGGGGTCATATCAACCTGTAGATTGCCTAAAATGTTTTCTTCAGGGATTGTATCCAAAACATGTAGCAGGTGTTTAAGGTGACGTGAAACGTTTATTCCCTACGAAAGAAATGAGGAAAACGAACAGTTTGAAATTCTATATATAACCAAGCCGGCCCTTATGACACCTGACGTCTTTTGCCTAGTATTACTTAGCAACCGATGGGAACATAAATAGCGTTTAATTTGTTACTGAGCAGTTTTTCTATATAACTAGCTTAACGTAAACCATTTTATGGCGACGGCGATACTTGACTCTCAACAAAAAACTTATCCAAATTATGAAAGTAAATACATGTCAAAGTTTAGCTATACCTTAGGTCCAGCTCTTCCTATTCTAAGTATTTTTAGCCACAAAAAATTTACCAAAACATTGATAAGTTTCTACGTTAAGAGGGGGGACAAAAAAATATTATAATACTTCCGCATTTATAATATCATAAATAAACAGCACTTATTGTCCTTTTTCTTGTTTCTTTCGTTTGTAAATCTGAAGAATCTATTTATATTTTCCAAACTATATTCACAAAGTTCAAACATGTTTACGAACAAAGAGCTAATAACCCAAGTACAGCATAGTTATTAATGATTTCGGTAAAGTAAAGCAAGAATTGCTAAGTTAGTTGGAAATATTTATTACAAAGACCAATATCGATGGCAAATGCGCCTTTATTCGAGTAATTAATACGCTACTTTGTTAGTTACCAACTTGTTCTTGCTCTAGACAGAAGGCACGAAGTACAACCTGGCCGTTCTAAGTACCCAATGCAATTAACATTTTAAAGCAAAACGCGCTAAGCATCCAAGAATATCACTTTGTAACTTTATGGGTACAGAGAAGCATTTTTTAAAGAAAGTCACGAGTATATAAATTGATCAGACTTGCAAAGCGTGCAGAACAGAAAATTGGCGAAACATCGAATGAATATTGAAGTCGGCGTCTTGAACTCCAGTCTTTTTTACAGATAAAGAAACAGCTCTGAATGCAAAATATTTCTAATCTAGCAAAAGAAAAGGTAAAAACCAAATGAATTAAATATTATAGTATTGCGCGGGACTAGTTCAAACCAAATAAAAAAATATTGAGAATATTAATATGTCTATATTATGCTAGATATTCTGACGAACTTCGTTCCACTCGTTGAGTTTGTATGGGAAAACTTCAAATGTGGTTTTTTCTAGCTTTCTCGCAGTCGGACGGAATAAGAAGTATACTCAGTGTTTTCCTAGTTCGGAGCTACCTCCCCGTAAATTTTCAGGCTAATCGGTTTAGCCGTTTTGAGTTATAAATCTAATAGTCTTATTAGACGTCTATATCTATAAATATAAAAATAAGTCTTTATTTTTATATTTATAGATATAGACGTTTGGTCTGTTTTAGACAAACATAGACCAAAAATAAGATATTTATTATCATAAATCATATGACAAATAACAAGAAAAGTTGAAGTAAAAAAATAATGTGTATATATATTTAAAAATTTTCATAAATAAACTAAGCAAAATCAAAACGGAACTTCATGAGGTAAATTCGTTTGCTAATTCAGGACCTTGATTTGAGGATGTTCTTCGCCGACGTTATATAGTGTATTATGAACTTCTTAATCACATAAATTTAGTTCTCATAAAAAACACACTACAATACGTGTAATTAAACCATAATTATATTTTCAATGTTACAATATTCACGAGTAAAACATGAGACCAAACAAAGCGATTCATCACGTACATGAAATCTTACGTAACATCACGATCTAATACATTTTTACCCAGTTGTGTATCGCCATGAGGACAATGTGTTAAAAGGGTATGTAAGTATGTATGTACCTTTTTTTATAATATTGGATGACAAACAAGCAGACGGATTTCCTGATGGTAAAAAATTCACGCCGCCTAGAGACACCAAAGGTGATGTGAGGCCGGGGAGTTAGGCCTCGAGCAAAAAAGTACGTTTACCGGCTACCTTACCCTCCGAACCGAAACACATTAACGACAAGCATTGACGTTATGGCGGCAGGAATAAGTAAGGCGGTACCAATCCGGGCGAGTCGCTGCGAAACTCTTCCACCTAGTCAGATGTCACGGTGTTAGTGAAGGTAAGCCTATGCTCGTCTTTTACGAGCTGCCTGGCAAATGAATCATTCGTAAACCGATTCCTTCAAATCTTGCGAATGTCACTAAAATCAATTACGAAAAAAAAAAGTATCTTCACGCCCATATCCCTGAAGTGGTAGGCAGAGGCACAACCAGGGCACGCACGACTAGCCGAAGATACTAAGTCACACAATGTAATAGCTGGCAAGCCTATCGCCAACCGGGCACATATCCTATCCCAAGCATCATTTTTTTTATTAAAAAATTGGAAAAATCTCAATTTTCTTTTTGTTGTCCGACCCGGGATTTGAACCCGGGACCTAATGCAGTCAAGTCCAACAACTGAACCGCTAGACCACAGAGGCGACAATTACGGAAATTTATAAAATGGCGGCCACAAAACACAAAAAACCAAAAAAAAAAGAAATATGTTATCAGGTAGTAGGAGAATAGTAATCTTGTTGAATATGTATCTCAATATATATTCATCATTTTTATTTCATCAATATCATTATTTTTAGAGACAATAGCCGATAAGGACTCAACGATTTCGAGTTAGCTGTGACTTCTGTATGACGCAATCGGACTTTTTGTTTGTAATTTTTCGCTTTTATAATACTAGCTGTTGCCCGTGGCATTGCCTTCGTGGTCCCACAGGAACATTTTTAGGGATATAAACTATTATGTGTTTATCCAAGTTACCCTCTATCTACGCCTTTACAGTCTAGCAGTTCAGTTGTTGGACTTGACTGCATGAGGTTCTGGTTTTGAATCCCGGGTCGGGCAACAAAAAAATTGCGTTTTTTCCAATTTTCT
Organism: Calephelis nemesis; assembly: GCA_002245505.1. NCBI lineage: Eukaryota > Metazoa > Arthropoda > Insecta > Lepidoptera > Riodinidae > Calephelis > Calephelis nemesis. Next base: position 31,259 of record NJDD01004720.1, on the reverse strand, counting down.
AATAATAAAAAAAAACTGCTGCTCGGGATTGGAAATGTGCCCGGTTGGCGATAGGCTTGCCACCTATCACATTGTGGGACTTAGTATCTTCGGCTAGTCGAGGGTGCCCTGGTTGCGCCTCTGCTTACCTCTTCGGGGATGTGGGCGTGAAGATACTTACCCTCTATCCTCCATACTAATAAAACTTACGCACTTGTTGATTTGGTGTTTAACTTCACTTTTAGCTTCACTAAGAACCTTTTATATTTACGTACAGTAGGCGTTTTCACAGCGAAAAGACAGTGCAGTAAAGACGTCGCGGACACGCAACGTTTTTTACACGATACACGCAGTAATAGGATTGATTAAGGCTGAAAACGCTGGCAATCCGTCAGTGTGCGAATACCCTAATAGTAATTGTGTATCTTAACAACGTTCATACATTTTCGCAGTCGCCGAAGGCTACAATCTTACCATTGTCTAACACGATGATTATGCTTTACTGCAATTCCAATTTAATACGATGAACATAAAAATAAATGACTGCAATATTCCGGTTAAGTTTATAGATGCGGGAAATGACCTAGTGACCCAAAAACTAAATGGAAATAAAGAATAGCGCATACTGAGTTTAGTGAGTGAGCCAATCTGGATTTAGATCGGATTATTTTCATTATTTTAAAGACTAGCAATCCGAGTACTAGTATTTGAGTACAGATAATTAATTATTTGTAAATACGAACAAGAACATGTTTTTGATGGGACTAAAATTTAAATTGTAAGACAGTCTAAAAAAATAACAATAAGGAGATAATACGTAAATTTAAAACCTCATTAGTAAGTCGATTCAATATGTTATTCTAGCTTAGAGAACTAGCTGATACCCGCGGCTTCTCTCGCGATAGAGATGTAAGCAATCCCATCTTTTAAGTGGGATCAAACCGTTACACCGTGTGCAATTTTGATTAAAACTGTTTAAGTAACTTAGAATTCCATCGCGGTCAAACTAAATGACGCGTAAATAACTTAAATCATACTAAGAAGAAGATAACTGTTGCCATGTTTTCTTTCGGGAACTCATAAAGATATCAAGGCCAAAAGTTGCGCGTTTCTCCAATTTCTAATTTGACTATCACTCCATGAGGTCCCGGGTTCGAATCCCGGGTCGGGCAACAAAAACAAAATTTGGGTTTTCCAATTTTGCAATAAAAAAAATGTTGCTCGGGATTGGATATGTGCACGGTTGGCGATAGGCTTGCCACCTATCACATTGTGGGACTTATTGTCTTCGGCTAGTCGTAGGTGCCCTGGTTGTGCCTCTGCCTACCTCTTCGGGGATATGGGCGTAAGACTTTTTTTTAAATCCATTCAAATCGATTAAGTCATTTTAACGTAAAAACTTGACATACATTCACACTTCTGCATACACATTAATGAGGATATTCATTCGCCTTATTATTGTCGTGTTTTCGGCCCAATTCAATTGACGCCGAAATGTCCATTAAATGCTTCCTAGAAGGAACGTGATTCTGTTGTATTTATGCAATGAGATGTGAAATTAAAAGTAAAAAATGTCAAGGACACGTTACAACTCGCAAGTAATTACTTTTTATCGATGTCTGTCTAAGATAAACTTTGCGCCTTTATATTGCTAACTTTTATATCATACATACATATCTTCACGCCAATCCTTTACTCGGTAGGCAGAGATTATCGGAGCACCAAAACTCACGATCCTGACAAACTTGTCTAGCTTCCTTCACATTCGAAAATCCCCTAAAAAGGGTAATGAATGTGAAGGAAGCTAGACAGGTTTGTCAGGATCGTGAGGTGTGGCACTTGATACTCTCTGCCTACCCTGTACGGGACTTGGCGTAAAGATATGTATGTATAATATTAAGTTGGTTTTACAACATAAAACAAGTCGTATAGCAAACAAGAGGGGAAATTAGAAACAATTTATTCACAAACACTTGTACTTTCCACAATGTATTTTTTAATTTTATATTTCAGCCAACCGGTTTCGCTATACAAGCATCACCAGGGCTACATAACAACAGAAGTTTTAAAAAAGTTGATAGAAGAAGGCGTTACTTTGCGGAAATCCATATTTAAATCCAAATAAAAATTAAACTAAAATAAAAACATGAGTTTTAGCTTCCAATAAGTCCAATTCATTCATAGCGCGCTATTTTGCCTGTTTTGTCACGCCATAATACGTAAACATTTTTTGGAGGAATTTTTCTCTAAATTAAATAATTATTAATAATTTTATGGCGATAGGCTTGCCACCTATCACATTGTGGGACTTAGTGTCTTCGGCTAGTCGTGGGTGCCTTGGTTGTACCTCTGCCTACCTCTTCGGGGGTATGGGCGTGAAGATACTTTTTTTTTTAATAATTTTATTTGGATTTAAGTGAAGTTTTGTTGACAATAATATCGCCTAATTGTCATGCTCAAAAATGAAGGCATTTAAATAAAAATACTGAACGATGACATTAGTAAACAAATTTAGTTTGACTGGGTTAACAACGTTATATTTTTCCTTCAATAAATAAAACTAAGGAAAAATCAGAATAAACTACCGGCACTCGATTTCAATTCGAACTAAACAAATCGCCAGCTTATCAAATTCCGTGAAACAAAACGCTGTTGCAATTATTAACGATTAATTATAACGTACGTGCGTCCGCTCGTAGCATTCACATCCTAAACGCTATGAAACCCTGATACCGTGGACGTTATTGGACGTCCAGAGCAAATATTGAATTTCATTTATACTGAAACGAGTTATGGGCTTGTTATTCAATTTCTGATATCGCAAAGATTTTTTTGTTACAGTGAACAAGCTCAAGGCTCTCCTGATGGTAAGAAATATGGCCTATGAACTACATAGATATTACAGGTCACTGTCCTGTGGTCGGGATGTTAGACCTATGCAATTCTACCCGCTACCCTACCATCCGGACCTTCCACGATGTCGTTACGGCAGCAGGAATAGGTAAGGCGGTGGATCCTCACCCGAGCAAGTGCTGCACAGCAATCTACCACTTGATGGCAGTGACCTATTAAACCTATGCTCGCCTCTTACAAGCTTCCTGGTAAGATAGGCAGATGATCTATTCTACACAGGGGGCCCGGATCAAACTTGATCATATCCACGTATCCTGTTGGTATATTTTTTATCGTATCACGGTAAGTCAAATACTTTCAAAAGTACTCACATCCTAAACGCTATGAAACCCTGACACCGTAGACGTTATTGGACGTCCAGAGCAAATATTGAATTTCATTTATACAACGAGTTATGGCTCGTTATTCAATTTCTGGTATCGCAAAGATTTTTTTATGTGATAAGACAGTGAAGAAGCTTACTGCTCTGCTGTTGGTGAGAAATATGGCCTATGAACTACATACATATTATAGGTGCGTATAATTGTAGTATGGTAAGTCAAATACTTTCAAAAGTTAAATTCACATCCTAAACGCTATGAAACCCTGATACCGTAGACGTTATTGGACGTCCAGAGCAAATATTTAATTTCATTTATACAATGAGTTACGGCTTGTTATTCAATTTCTGGTATCGCAAAGAGTGGCCATTCACGTCGCACGTGTGCACGCTCACGTTTGTCGCAATTGATTTTGATACCTTGTTGCCAAGTTTGTCAGAGCGATTCCACGAACGCCTTGAAATCATACTTAAAACTTGGTCATATCCACGTATCCTGTTAGTATATTTTAAGGTATCATGGTAAGACAAATACTTTCAAAAGTTTTCACATCCTAAACGCAATGAAACCCTGATATTGTGGACGTTATTGGACGTCCAGAGCAAATATTGAATTTCATTTATACAACGAGTTATGGCTCGTTATTCAATTTCTGGTATCGCAAAGATTTTTTTATGTGATAAGACAGTGAAGAAGCTTACGGCTCTGCTGTTGGTGAGAAATATGGCCTATGAACTACATAGATATTAT
>NJDD01004720.1:7328-26849 GCA_002245505.1 Calephelis nemesis | reverse complement strand
CGTCCAGAGCAAATATTGAATTTCATTTATACAACGAGTTATGGCTCGTTATTCAATTTCTGGTATAGCAAAGATTTTTTTATGTGATAAGACAGTGAAGAAGCTTACGGCTCTGCTGTTGGGGAGAAATATGGCCTATGAACTACATAGATATTATAGGTGCGTATAATATGGTAAGTAAAATATTTTCAAAAGTTAAATTCACACCCTAAACGCTATATGACCCTGGTACCGTGGACGTTATTGGACGTCCAGAGCAAATATTGAATTTCATTTATACAACGATTTGTAGCTTGTTATTCAATTTCTGGTATCGCAAAGAGTGGCCATTCACGTCGCACGTGGGCACGCTCACGTTTGTTGCGATTGATTTTGATAACTTGTTGCCAAGTTTGTCAGAGCAATTCCACGAACGCCTTGAAACGGTACCTAGACGTAACTTGGTCATATCCACGTTTTCCTTGTTATTATTGAAATTATACTTGTGGTTTCGCCTGCGTATGCAATTAATAAACTTGTATTAGACATGACCTAAAAGTTATTGTTATTGGATCCTGTTAGTATATTTTTTCATCGTATTAGGGTAAATCAAATACTTTCAAAAGTTAAGTGATACAAGAAATATAGGATGGTACAAATATAATATCATACATTATTTTTTATATAAAAATATGTTACGTTCTATAGTTTCCGTTATACTTGCGTATTAGTTTTGATAGTATTATTAAATTAAAAACTAATAGAAATAAAAACATGTAGATTTAAACAGGTTAAAATGAGCACCGCAATCAAACATTTCTATTGCAAGTTTCAAAGTCAGAACATGATTTAAGAACTTGATCGTAATGTCAACAAAAAACAATGCTGATAGATCGAAGAAAACACGGGAAAAACACAAACAAACAAAAAAAAACTAAACAAATAAAGATAAAACATATATAGGTAAACATAGGTACAGAGTATCGAGTGCCAGACCTCACGATCCTGACAAACCTGTCTCGCTTCCTTCACATTCATTACCCTTTTCGTACAAACACGCCGGTTTCGGAGACTCTTGACACTACCCGCGGATAATATCCGGGTGCTCTGATCGTGGAATGTCTACCGTGACCCTACATCCATCCATATTCTAAGAAACACAATAAATAAAAAAATACAATGGGGCAAATACAAACAAAAACTGCCTTACCTGTTCCTGCTGCCATAACGTCATAACGTGTTCCGGTTCGGAGTGCAAGGTAGCCGGTAAACTTACTTTGCTCGAGGCCAAACATCCCGGCCTCAGGTTGGCAACGCACCATTACCTTTGGTGTCTCTAGGCGGCGTGAATTTCTTACCATCAGGAAATCGGTCTGCTTGTTTGCCTTCCAATATAATAAAAAAAATCACAACGAATGCTAACTAAGATTAGCACCAGAGCTTAGCCCTCGTTCTAAGGTCCCCGTACTTGAATCTATTTGCTATTAACGCTTTAGGGTAATGGACTGCTAAGTGGCATCCGTTGGACCATTAATACTATCTCCCGGTTTACAGGTTCTATGAGGCTGCTGAGAATTTAATATTAATTGACATTTACCTCAAAGCCGACGAAGTTCGTGATATAATGACAGTTTAACCTGATTCTTGACATGTATAAAATCTTCCAAGTAAATCAAGTTCTGATGATCACATAGAACGCATTACTTGATTCATATACTGCACTAGCGGTGGTAGGTTTAGCATTATATAGACACGTCAAAAGTGTCTCTTGTAAGGTGTATGTAAATAAAAATATTTTCTATTTATATTTCTATAATAAAAGAATGGCATATATCATTATTTTAAATAAAGAACCTGACAGGTTCTATAGTTTCTTTTATACTTGTCACTTTTGAGAGTATATTTTATTTAAAAAAACATATATAGATAGCCAATGAAGTTCGTGATATACGTGACACTCGGTACGTGCTTCGCTACGTGTATGAATGACATAGCATAACATAAGAAAAAAGAAAATAACTACTGAAAAAAGTTTAAATATGACAGCGAGGATTGTGCTGTCATCTGAAAAAAGTTTGAATTTGACCGAAAAATACCTATTAAGAAAATTATCCGCCATTTTTGAATTAATTTATTACAAAAAATGTGATAAACGAAGAACCGCTGGACCGATTTAATGCAAATTTCACATTAACTATCTACTAAATAGTTCAAACAAAGCCTAAACATTTGGTTTGGGTAGGTGAGCAAATTCTTGAGTTACAAAATTACAACGAAAAGAGGCATTGATATTTTTATATACATACCTAGATACAGACTGCTTGAAAGTAAAATACTTCTTAAAAAGAAAAACTCACGTCAATTTAACTGATTACTAGCTGTTCCCGCGAAATTCGTTCCGCCCATTCAGTTTGTATGGAAAATATTAAATTGTTGTTTTTCCCTGTTTCCTCACAATTGAATAGAATAAAAAGTATCCTATGTCCTTCTCCCGGTTCTAAGCAATCCCACCAATTTGCAGCCTAATCGGTTCAGCCGTTCTTGAGTTATAAAAAGTGTAACTAACACCACTTTCTTTTATATGTATAGATTGAAAACCTATAACCAAACGTGTTTTCTTTTATATTTTTTGATGTTGACAAAAACACAAACCACAAAAAACGTAATCCTCTTAAATTTACAAGATATTTTCAAGGTATTTTTTTTGTACTTCACCTGTGCTTGGGTTAAATTTCAAAATTTTAAAGAAAAGAAAAAAAATCACCCAGATAGGGTTTGAATCTCTAACTTTTCGTCTCAAGCCGAAGAATGTTCTAACCATTTGAGATATTGAATAATCAAATCCCGTGGCAAAACTTTTAATTCCCTTTTTTTCCGTTTATGTCGATATTCAGGACTGTGTCTAAAGGACTTAACTCCCCGCGTAAACGGTGAAGAAATAAATTGAAAAAATCGCCTTAGGATTTGAATCCATAGTAGTTTAAATGGTTAGAGCATTCGTCGGTTTGAGACAAAAAGGTACAAGTTCAAATCCTATCAAAAACGATTTTTTTCTTTCTTTTAAATTTGAATAAGACATTTTAATTAAATAATCATACAAATGAGATTAAAACTTAAAAACTTTTCCAAAATACATTTCCCGCCTTATTAATAAACACGGAGTAAAGTACACCAAGGTTCAAGCTGGTATTATATTTTTTTTACAATGTGTCAACTTAATTTTACTCCCACGTAAGTCCACATTTATTAATAAGACGATAAAAGTACACACATAAATAACGGTACACATAAAATAAATAATGTATTTTTATGAAGTCGCCAATTCAAATAAAAAATATATGTACATACTTTAAGGCCCCATACTTAGTCAGCCAGAAGAGCCAATCACCGCAATCCCCCGTTCCATGATTACTATGAAATATTGCGCTCTAAAGTAAACGTCTTAAGCGACAAATCACTATTTTTGACACTATAAAATTAATTTGAAAAAAGTATAAAAACTGAAACACTTATCTTTTAGGTATAGTACTTATCTATGTTTATGTTAAATCTGGCGTCGATATTTTCATAATTGAAGTAGACAGTTGGGTTTAGCTTTCAAAAAAGGGTTAACTTTTGATTTTTTTCTATCGAGCAAAGTGAAATGAATCGTGTTTTGGAAACACTAGTCTTATAAAGCATATTAATGTTAATCTTGTGCATTTTTGTCACCAATATCCATGATTGCTTCGTATCAAAAAAACATTATACTGCTGACGTATTTTAGCGTACATGGACCCTTAAGATTAGGGCTCTTTTAATCAGTTGAGAACACGACTTCACTTTACGAGTACCGTCTTAACAGTTCCTTTTTAATTGCCTCTCGAGGGGCCCGGGCCGCGTAATATGCAATTTAATGGTCCTTCAAAATGTTAAATGCATCACTGCACTGTTTTTACTGTCGACGAAATCGTGCTCGAAACTTGTATTACTGCTATTTAAATTATGCGCTTCTGCTCTACACTTTATACTCTTTTTGCACTTTATACTTTATTTATAAATTGGCTGACCTAATCTTAATTTAAGTGAAATGATTAATTATGTAATAACAAGTAATTAAGTGAATTAATAATGATTAATTAAGTGAAATGATTAATTATCGCCTCTGTGGTCTAGCGGTCCGGATGTTGGACTTGACTGCTTAGGTCCCGGGTTCGAATCCCGGGTCGGGCAACAAAAAGAAAATTTGGGTTCCCCAATTTTGTAATTAATAAAAAATGATGCTCAGGATTGGATATGTGGCCGGTTGGCGGATAGGCTTGCCACCTATCACATTGTATGACTTAGTGTCTTCGGCTAGTCGTGGGTGCCCTGGTTGTGCCTCTGCCTACCTCTTCGGGGATACGGGCGTCAAGATACTTTATGTAATAACAACTCTTTATTCTTAAAATACATTAGGATTTCCGAAGCTTGACGAATATAGTCGAAGCGCATAATTTAAATAATATTATGATGCTCTTAATGATAAGTAATTTTGTAAGCGATTTCTGTTAAAATATTTAAAAGCCAAATGTTAGAAACTTTAAATAATGATGCAATTTTCTCAATTTTGCCCCAGACAGGATTTGAACCTATACCCTTTCATTTTAAACAGACGAATGCTCTAACCATTTGAGCTACTGAGGATTAAAGTCCTGTGGTGAAATTTTTAATTAATTTTTCACCGTTAACGTTTTTTTTCTTTGTATAAAATTTGTAGAAAACTTAATCCAAGCACAGGGCGAGTGCTAATCTATCGTGTTTTTGTGTTATATATAATAACACATCATTAAAAAAAGATGGACTAAAAATATATAGAAAATTTTAATATACATATAAACATAATATACAAAACCTTAAACAAACAAACCCTAAAGGGTAACGTTAAATCGACAAAAACATATATTGTGCACGCTTTAGGAGTGCCTCTCTGATACAAATTTACCTGTTGAAATACGGCTTTGTTTTCATTAATATAGAGGCACAGAGAAAGGCATAAATATTGGTTATGAATCTAAATAATAAAACAGACATGTTGCAAATTGAAATTTTGCAACTGTTGCCGAGTTGAGTACATAATTAATGTTTACATAATACATAGTGCGATGTAATTGTAATTACTAGTAATAAAAAATATTACATCACTGAAAGTAATGTCACGGATAAACTTCATTGATCTAACGAAATAGAAGAACTCTTTTGTGCTAGTCATCTTACAAAATCATATCTTGGACAGGTCTTAAAAAATATGATATGCAAGATCACTTGAAGTAGGTTATATGTTGGAATTAATTAATTTATTAATTTAATATAATAAGCCAAAAAAACCAACAAAAGTACACCGATAAATAAAGATGTTTTCATTTGTATGCCATGTTAATATTAAAACTATTTCAAGGAAATGATCATAAAACCCGTAAGAGACTTGGCGTGAAGATATGTATGAGTGTACATACACACATACACATCTTCATGTATCACATGTAATCATGAAATTAAAAATCTGAATTGATCCGCAACAAAAACCCATTTATAATGTGGCTAGGAACCGTTTTTTCCGTCGAGTTTAAAAATTCAAAACTTATAGAGATTTATTTTGTACTAGCGGCACGCTCCGGCTTCGCACGGTTATGAAATATACATATAAACCTTCCTCTTCAATTACTTTATCTATTAAAAAAACCGTATTAAAATATGTTGCGTAGTTTTAAAAATGTAAGCATACAAAGGGACATAGGAACAGAGGAAGCTACTTTGTTTTATACTATGTTATATATGTTAATTTATATGTTAAATTAAATATCACTGAGATTGCAGTTATTAGAAACACACATGATTTGCAAAAACATGACAGAAAAATAAAACCCATAAGTAGCAATGCTTCACCAGGTTTATAATTTCACTCTTAACTTACGTGTCATCAAAATGACGGTATAATTATTTTTAGTTTGCATACTAACAAAACAGCGCAAGTTCAACTAAATTGCAGATTAATAACACTGTTTGACATTTATTTTTAATAACAAAAGACGAATTATTTCCAGAAATCTAACAACAACGCCTAAAAATTAAAAAAATAACAAAATTGAAATTGCTTAAACATGATAAAAATCGTAAAAAAACAACAGTACAAGCATTACATTCCAAATAACACTGTTTCTATAGAAATTAGTGTATCAAGAGACAAATTAATTGCAAAAATTAAATAGCAAAACTCAACAAAACAGAAGCATAAGTGTTAAAACAGGTACTTTCCTCGAATTCACTCTTACTTGTTGCCATAATGGCTGCAGACAGTTTTCATACAAATTAAAACAGTGCAAGCATTCAAACCTTCGAATTAAATAACATTTAATTAGTTTATTAAAGTTAGGTTGCCGATAGGCTTGCCACCTATCACATTGTGGGACTTAGTGTCTTCGGCTAGTCGTGGGTGCCCGGGTTGTGCCTTTGCCTGTCTCTTCGGGGATATGGGCGTGAAAATACTTTTTTTAGTTTATTAAAAGACAAATTAATTGCAAAAATAGCAAAACTCAACAAAACAACAGCATAAGTGCTAAAACAGGTACTTTCCTCGAATTTCACTCTTACTCGTCGCCAAAATGACGACAGATAGTTTGCATACATATTAAAACAGTGCAAGCGTCACCATCGGGGGGCAATATCTAAGCCATGTGGACGGATACAGGCAACAATGAGCTCATACAACCGGTCTTTAGACCGTTACAGATGAAACACCGGCCGGTTGTGAATATGCATGAGCTGTGACTTGACCTCGTGCTATTACTACTAGACATCGGCTGAGCGTGGGACCGTCCCCGGAACAATTGAAACTTTTGCGATATGAATGAATAAATTTTGCAAACATCCGTTTTGAGGCTCGATAATGCAAATGTTATAACAGACATAAATATTCCAGGATGAATTATACAAAGCATCAGAGAGCCGGACATTGGGAGTTTTCATAATAATAAAGGAATTATGATTTTATATGATTTCTAGAATTAACTTTTTTTTATTGACTAATGTGTTGCCAACCTCGTGGTTTTTACAACTTCAATGGGCTTTGTGGGCCGAGCAGAGTGTTTAGCCCGAGATATCGTTATTTAGGTGGATTGGACTGTTCCCTACAACGCCAGCAACAAGGGTCATGTCATTTGACACGTAGAAACCATGTCAAAATACTTAAAAAAACATAATAATATGTCATACCCATTTACACCATACACGAAACCATAACACCAGGTTCTCATAAATAAGACGAAAGACATATACATTACTAGCAGTTTCACTAACTTGGCTTCTGTTGCACCGATTTTGATGACACAAAACCTATGTCACTCAGGGATAATGTAGCATTCTAAAGGTGAAAGAATTATTGAAATCGGTCCACTAGTTTCGGAGCCTATTAATTTCAAACAAACGAACAAAAAATCAAACTATTTCTAATATTAGTATAAAAGTATAGACTAACTAGCTGCGCCCCGCGGTTTCACCCGCGTAAGTCCCAATCCCGCGGGAACTCCTGGATAAAAAGTAGCCTATATGTTATTCTGGGCCTTCAGCTACCTACATACCAAATTTCATCGTAATCGGCTTTGTAGTTTTTGCGTGAAAGAGTAACAAACATCCATACATCCATACATACAAACTTTCGCATTTATAATATTAAAAGGATAGATAAGACGAACACCGAAACACGAACGAAATCTCGACTGCAGCTAATTCATGTAACCGCAAAATAAAACGTTGCGTGTAAGCTAGCCATTCCTTGGACTGCGGAAACAATGATTAGCATTAGTTGGAGCGGATGTAAGCGGATCACCATCAATCTGCGGGAGACAGCGGGTCAGAAGTCTCCCCTCAACCCGACCACCTGTCGCGTCCGCCAAGTCCCAGCATTCGCTAATCAGTCACTAAGTCAAGCCAAATCTCAGTGACAGGGGTACCCGGGTAATGGTATTTTGACGAACAACGATATTAGCTCGCGTGACATGTAAGCTGTTCATCCACATTCCCGGATACTAATTTTGCGGGTGACGCGTAATGTTCTACACATTAAATAAATATTACGGGACCTTTCATCTAAATCGTACTTGATGAAAAGAAAATAAAACGATAAATGGAATTCGCCTCTGTGGTTCTTGTGGTGGACCTGACTGCATGAGGTCCCGGGTTCGATTCTCGGGTCAGGCAACAAAAAGAATTTTTTTTTTCATTTTTCTATTAAAACAAATGTTGCTCGAAATTCGAAATGTGCCTAGTTGGCGATGGGCTTTCCACCTATCACATTGTGGGACTTAGTTTCTTCGGATAGTCGTGGGGACCCTGGTTGTGCCTCTGCCAACGTCTTCGTTATGGGCGTGAAGACTCTTTTTTTTATAAATGGAATAAGTTTATTATGGATTTGGAAGGAAAACAATCAGACGGGTTTTATGATAGTTCGAAGAAATACCCGTCGCCTATATAGAGACCATATGTGATAATAGTGTGTTTTTAACTTTCGGTTGACAGGGATGCTCCGTTTTTATTTGAAATAATTGAAAAAACGCATTTCTTTTTGTCCGAAATAGAATCGAACCCAGGGATTCGTGAAGCCCATAAGTGTGTAGTCAACCTGCGGTTGACCGGGGTGCTATGCATTACTTGTATTTTGGTTATATTTAGGATACGTTGCTTTTATTGTAAAAACAAATTAAGAAACTCATTTTTTGTTGCCTACCGGGACCTCAAGAAGTCGAATCCGACTCCAGACCAGACCACAGAGGCGATTTAAATATTGTTATTCCTATAAAAAAAACATAAATATAAAAAAATAATCACCGGACTGTACCTATGTATGCGCAGAACTAGCAAACGACTGGAGCAATTTGGCTTATTTTCAAGTAATTTTTGAAGTTTGGAAGTTCAGGGAAGATTCAAAAGATGACAAAGAGGGAAAAACAACATCTTAATTTATCCTATACAACCTGAACGTGTGGAGATAAGTTTGCCGGGACATATAAATAAATATTAGTTATGAATAAAACAGATTTCAAGATCTCTTACTTCCATCTTGGATCTCACACCAAGAGGCGAAGATTTTGCTTCAAGTACTTTAAGTTAAGTAAAATGAGTCTACTAGATCAGCCATGAGAAGACTGTCACACCCTGTCACCTTACTCCTCGGACCACTACCCAATTCAAAGTTCGAAGCCTTTTTTTCCTCTACAGGTTATTATATTGTTTGATCCTTAGGTGTGGGTCTCATCCAGTGACTATACCTTATTGAAAAAGACATTAGTGGATATTCATGCCATGCCATCTTTTTCAAATTAAATAAAAACAAAAGAGATTGAATATTTTAGACATGTCTGATTAGTCCGGATATGTCAAATTGTGATGTTTTAATCAACGTTCTCCGAGTGGTAGATCAAACGTTAGTTGAAAGGTAGTGTACAGACTAATCTAACAGCACTTAAAGTGTTTTGTCTCTTTCTGTTATTTTGTTGAAAGAATATAAAAATAGTTTAAAATTGGTGAGTGCCAAAAAAAATTACCACCAGGTATCTTTGTTTTATGACAATATGTAAACTCAATGTCGGAAGTAGGTCATCAAAGATAGTATTCATGCAGTGCAATCCATAAACAAGACAAATCAGAGATTGGTAGTACAGAAATTGCAATGTGCCGTCCCGTGTGAAACACACCTTAGTAAGCACTTTAAAAGAGTAAATATTTAGTTCCTTATTTTAAAAAGATAATATTCTTTTCCCCGTATAAATTATGACTTCTTGAAATGTAGACGGATTCTTAACAAAAGTTGAAGTCAAAAAGTAACAATACAAGCGGTCTTCAAGAGGATACTATATAATCCTCTGAAACTGTCACCCGTTGACCTAATCTAATTTTAAGCGAAATCATTATTTATGTGTAACAACAACTCTATATAAATATCTTTAAAATACATTCGAATTTCCGAAACTTTACGAATATAGCCGAAGCACATAATTTAAATAGTACAACTATACTACAATCTAAGAGACTGGTCGAACAGAAATTGCAAATGTCCCGTGTGAAACGCACCTTAATAAGCATTTTAGGAAAAATAAACACTTGTTTCATATTTTTAAAAGATATTCTTTTCTCAGTACAAATTATGACTTCTTGAAAAGTGGACGGATTCCTGAACAAAAGTTAAAGACAAAACGTAACAATACAAGCGGTCTTCAAGAGGATATTATATAATCCTCTGAAACTGTCACCCGTTGACCTAATCTAATTTTAAGCGAAATCATTATTTATGTGTAACAACAACTCTATATAAATATCTTTAAAATACATTCGAATTTCCGAAACTTTACGAATATAGCCGAAGCACATAATTTAAATAGTACAACTACACTACAATCTAAGAGACGTGTCGAACAGAAACTGCAAATGTCCCGTGTGAAACGCACCTTAATAAGCACTTTGAAAAAGTAAACATGTAGTTCCTTATTTTAAAAAGATTTTCTTTTCCTAGTACAAAATTATGACTTCTTGAAATGTGGACGGATTCTTAACAAAAATTGAAGACAAAACGTAACAATATAAGCGGTCTTCAAGAGGATATTATATAATCCTCTGAAACTCTCACCCGTTGAACAAAAGAGTTATTCCTTATCCTCCGTGAGGGAATTCTCGCATAAAATACCAGACATTTATGTCATTTGGAGCGTTGGTATCGGGTCCGGCGAGCAGCGAGCCGCGGTGACACTGCTCACCAGAATGAGGATTTGGACGTTTTCGATTTTTTGAGGTTTTATATGGTATGAAAACTTCCTCAGTACGTTTTTTTATGACACGTAAACAAAGATAGTACTCATGTATTGCAATCTATAAACAAGACAAAACAAAAAAATATAGGTAAAACAGGAATTGCAAATGTGCCGTCCCGTGTGAAATACACCTTAATAAGCATTTTAGGAAAAATAAACATTTATTTCATATTTTTAAAAGATATTCCTTTCTCAGTACAAATTATGACTTCTTGAAAAGTGGACGGATTCCTGAACAAAAGTTGAAGACAAAACGTAACAATACAAGCGGTCTTTAAGAGGATATTATATAATCCTCTGAAACTCACACCCGTTGAACAAAAGAGTTATTCCTTATCCTCCGTGAGGGAATTCTCGCATAAAATACCAGACATTTATGAAATACCGGTAGCTTGTCATTTGGAGCGTTGGTATCGGGTCCGGAGAGCAGCGAGCCGCGGTGATCGCTGCACACCAGAATGACCATTTGGACGTTTTCAATTTTTTGAGGTTTTATGTGGTATGAAAATTTACTGAGGCTTTATCTATCTAATCTAACATTTATCAAAGCTGTAGAATCTATACTTTTATCGTCGGCACTTGGTGGAATTCCATAGTATATACACTTTTTTGTAGTAAACACTTGTAACATTGTAAAATTGTGTATATCACAGCTGTGGTCCAGTATTGGCGTTGATTATGTAGGAGCTCGTTCGAGACCTGGATAAAACTCAAAATGTGTTATTTCAATATTTTTTTATGACATTGGAAGGCAAACAAGCAGACGGATTTCCTGATGGTAAGATATTCCCGCCGCCTAGAGACACCAAAGGTGGTAATGGTGCGTTGCCAACCAGAGGCCGGGATGTTAGGCCTCGAGCAAAAGTAAGTTTACCGGCTACCTTACCCTCCGAACCGGAACACGTCATATCGTTATTGCGGCAGGAATAGGTAAGGCGGTGGTACCAATCCGGGTGAGTCGCTGCGAAACTCTACCACCTAGTCAAATGTCGCGGTGTTAGTGACGTCAAGCCTATGCTCGCCTTTTACGAGCTGCCTGGCACAGGAAGGCAGATGGTCTATTCTACAAAGGAGCCCGGAACAACATCGAATCTAATTTTCAACAATTATAAATCCCTTCAGTTTCCTTGTATCGGTATTACACTAAATTTTTTAAGGACATCTTTGAACATTATTATTAGTTGTTTTAACATTAAATAAATAAAAAAAAAACATACCGTATTGCAACGATTCTTGGTTATCTTTTCAAGAACAGATTAATTGGTCCTATTTTAATGACATATAGGCCAATGTGTCATAATTATTTTTATAATTGTCACCTCCGTGGTCTAGCAGTACAGTGTCGGTCTAGACTTCTGGAGATCCCGGGTTCGGACTTTTAGCTTCACTAAGAACCTTTTACACTCGCGTACAGAAGGCGTTTTCACAGCGAAAAAACTGTGCAGTGAGGACGTCGTGGGTGCCCTGGTTGTGACTCTGCCCACGTATCTGGTGATATGGGCATGAAGATACCTTTTTTTAACAACGACAAATATAAAACCGAGAACTAAAATCGATATTAAATACAATAGGCATTACATTAATCGCAATAATGAATGTAAACGCAAAACTAAAAATAAACCAGACAATAACAGGGGAAGTCAAGCGATAGCAAGATAACTGCTTCGAGTCGCATCTGACGCTGCGTCATTCAATCATGACACGCGAATGTGCGTCAGATACACTTAATTAGTCGCGTTAAATTTATCCAACTCGATGACTTTCCATTGGACGAGTTATTGTAACGAGAGATTGAACCGTCCAACTCAATATTCCAATGTTCAATGTCTACATATCTATGAAGCATTGAAACAATTAGTTGGGACTTGAAGTAGTTAATTCCTTTTAGCGTCTCTATTAACTTACTAGCTGCCCGTTCCGGCTTCGCTCGGATGGTATTTGTTTTACCATAAATTGAGATATAAACTATCCTATCTCTCAAGTTGGATCGAACTGCACATGGTGTGCGAATTTTATTATAATCGGTTAAGTGGTTTAGGAGTCCATTGAGGACAAACATTGTGACACGAGATTTATATATATTAAGATTGTGTATATTAGAGGGGTTTATTTATGCACTTGCATTGCTTAGTGATTTTCTGGGTTGTCTCATTTGTTATGGGACATCTACCAAAGACACGGCTCCCACAACGGTAAACGTTATAGACACATAGATATCATAGGTCTACCAGTCTATCGCGACTACCATCCCGACTGACGTGGATCCCAACCAGGTCAAGTAACTGCAGAGCACTCTACCACCAGTGCAAGTGTATTTAAGTAAAGTTTTGGTCTACAGTAGCATATTGCACATATATAACTTTTTGAGCAAGTAGACCAGTTTATGAAGCTTGTAGTTCCAGTAATAGCGCCCAGTTATTCATGCACTTCTAGGAATATAACAATGGACATGATAATTGTAAGCAATAAATGCAAATGTAAAACTAAACTTTTCCCCGTGTTGGTCCGGGATCCTTTGCAAAATAGACCATCTGCATTCCTGCCCGGCAGCTCGTAAAAGGCGAGGATAGGCTTATCATCACTAATCAAATCAAATCATTTCAAATCATTTATTTCTTGCTCGGATACATGTTTTATCGGGTCTTAATATTAAAATAAAGTACAAATGTTCCGCCATTTACATGGCACGGAAGTATTTTTGTACAAGAGACTTCGATTCACTTATCCTATATAAAGAATTACAATATTCATAATTATTAACTATTATACAATTAATCTTATTTATTACTCTTATTATAACTAACACCGTGACATTCTACTAGGTAGTCGAATTTCGCATATACAATTCTTTGAAGAATAAAACCATCTGCTTTCCTGCCAGGCAGCTCGTTAAAGGCGAGCAAAGGCTTACCATCACTAGCACAGTGACATCTGACTAGGTGGTAGAGTTTCGCAGCGATTCGCCCGGATTGGTACCACCGCCGTACTTATTCCTGCCGCTATAACGTCATGACGTTCCGGTTTGAAAAATAAGGTAGCCGGTAAACTTACCTTTGCTCGAGGCCTAACATCCCGGCCTCAGGTTGGCAACGCACCATTACCACCTTTGGTGTCTCTAGGCGGTGTAAATTTCTTAACATCAGGAAATGCACCCGCTTGTTTGCCTTCCATTATCATAAAAAAACTAAAAATAAACGCAACAGTGTCGAAAAGCATATTGTTACAAAGTCATATATGACGCGGCGTCATTCATGACACGCGAATGTGCGTCAGATACACTTAATTAGTCGCGTTAAATTTATCCAACTCGATGCTTTTTAATTGGATGCGTTATTTTAACGAGAGATTGAACCGTTTAACTGAATATTCCAGTGTTATTCGGAGCGTGCATATCTATGTATCATTGAAACTATTAATTGAAGAGAGCTTGAGATAGTTAATTGCGTTATATCTCTATTAGCAACCCGTAAATGTACACTTTAGAACGGGTTGTGTTTGTTGATTAGTACATTGGCACTGTGGATTCAAATACTAGATTCTATTTGCTTAGAGGTTCGGTCTGTAACTAGATATTGCATACAAATAACTTTCTGATTCGATACGCTTACAAAGATTGGTCGCAAATAACAATGTTTATGAGATTGGATTAGTGAATGATAAAACCCAGACCAAAACTTACCTAAGTAGAACAAAGATTGTCAGCTCTTTTAAGTTTTCAATGCTTAACATTGAGTGTATAAAAATAAAACATATTCAAGATTGAAATATAAGTAACATTTGTGTACAGTCCATTTGTATGAAAACTTTCTAATTTAATATGGTCACTGTTTAGTATTGCCAGTTAAGTCCCGCAAAATGGAACTCAATTTGGTAACCTGTCATGTGTGACATGACTAATCTGTGAACAACGTCACTCTTGTCTCCACTTACGATTACCAGCTGAGTGTCAACTGGCAGACATGTAAAATTTGATCTAATTTTCTAAAAAAAATTCGGTGTGTACTTTGTGATTGTGTCAACGTATCGGTGCATGGAACCAGACTGCCAGCCGCAGAGAATATAGCAGGGAAGTAACCCTATATTAATTATTTAAGTCCCGTATCCTACCACCTTATCCTATCGTTTAACGCTTCCACTGCGCGAGGAGATAAAGAATTGTAAGGTAAGAGATAACCATAATCATTTTAGCTAGTTAGCTTGAGTTCATGTCAGATATTTCCCCCTTATTTATTATATATTTATTAGTTGTCCCCCGTGTTGGTCCGGGCTCCTTTGTAGAATAGACCATCTGCCTTCCTATGCCAGGCAGCTCGTAAAAGGCGAGCATAGGCTTGCCGTCACTAACACCGTTAAATCTGACTAGGTGGTAGAGTTTCGCAGCGACTCACCCGGTTTGGTACCACCGCCTTACCTATTCCTGCCGCCATAACGTCATGACGGTAAGGTAGCCGGTAAACTTACTTTTGCTCGAGGCCTAACATCCCAGCCTCTGGTTGGCAACGCACCATTACCACCTGTGTCTCTAGGCGGCGGGAATTTCTTACCATCAGGAAATCCGTCTGCTTGTTTGCCTTCCAATGTCATAAAAAAAAAGGTATCGGCTCCAACACTTACAAAGGTTTTGGTCGCATATAACGGTGCTTATAAGTTCGGAATAGTGTATGATAAAACCCAGACCAAAGCTTATCTACGTTGTACAAAGATTGTCAGCTCTTTTAAGTTTCCAATGCTTAATATTGAGAGCACGAAACTCAGACACATTCAAGGCTAAAATATAAGTAACATCTGTGTACAGGCCATCACATTTGTAAGAATGGGGATCACGAAGCGCTAGTACAAAATTCTGTTTCAGAAATATTTACGTCACATTTGACTGTGAATCGTTAGTCACTTCGGCGTTATATTGGAAGCGAAGCCTTATGGAACCATGAGATATGGCGGCAAAGCGAACGGCACAAAATGTAATGCATCTTATACGCCACGGGAACAAATGGAACCGAACATTTTTCACTTAAGAAAAATATGAATAAAAAGGAATTTGGTATGTGTAATGCAAAATTTTAAGACGCGTTAAACAAACTGCGAAGCAGGACAATTTATGTGCATTATCTGTTTTTCCTTAAGACACTGTTTGATATATTATATGTAAATAGCATAATATCATCGATGGTTTATTTGTTTGTAATGTAAGCATATCAGGCGTTATGTATTTAACACATATTATAGTGGTTATATAGATCTAAAAGTAAAAGCATCTTTACGCCCATATCTCTGAAGGAGTAGGCAGAGGCACAACCAGGGCACTTACGACTAGTCGAAGACACTAAGTCTTACAATGTCATAGATGGCAACCTTATCGCCAACCGGGCACATATCCAATCCCGAGCAACATTTTTTTTTATTAGGAAATTGGAAAACCCAAATTTTCTTTTTGTCGCCCGACCCGGGATTCGAATTCCAATGGATTGACCTCATGCAGTCAAGTCCAATACCTGAACCGCTAGACCACAGAGGCTTCAAATAAAGTTAGGTTGAGCGGTAGAGAACGTCATGTATTTGTATATTTCAGATACCCTTTGTCCACTAATAAAGCGTAACATTTGAACAAAGAAATATATCAAAAGCAGTAGGTAAATAATGATGTGTCAATGTTCCTTATTGCTAATGCTTAAAATTATTAAATGTTTTTTTTTTTTAATTCAAGAATATTTTGCTTGGTAACAGATGGAATTAATGGAAAGCCTATTGAGTGGATACAGTCAGTAGATATGAGCTACACGCAGCAAGCAAGCTATCAACAAAAGACAATTCAAGCTTGGCGATAGTTACAAAAATACCCCGCACTTATAAGATAGAACATAGACAAGTTGAAAAGCAGGAGTTTTGGTGGAATCTAGAGAAGAGATGGTCAAAGTTTTTTTATCATTATTGAATTTCGTGTTAATATTGAGTAAAATTAGTCAATTTTGGTGGCATTTTGTACAATTTTGTTCAGTGAAAGAGCACAAATCAAATAATCATAAAGAAATTAGCGTATCGTGTATTTTCTCGTAGCAGCCAAATCTCACCATATGATCTTGAGTTATGAGGCTACCGCTTTACCCAAGACCCTGACATGACTTATTGACGACTTATGACTAATTATAATTGACTCCCGATTTTGGCAAATTTGATGCAAATTTCTACTTGACTAATGGTAAAACTCTAAAGCGAAATCCGAATCCTAAATAAAGAAGAAGTTGTAAGGTCAAATGAAATGCTGATATTGTGTAATATTGAGAGTGAATCATGTGAAATATTTAATCTCAGATAAAAATCTACAACCCTATTTAAAAGGAGTTTACAGCAATCTCAGTTTTGAATTTGGAGCGAGGCAAATCTTTTTGCCTCGCGTTGGTCTGGGCTCCTTTGCAGAATAGACCATCTGCCTTCCTTTCAGACAACTCGTAAAAGGCGAGCACAGGCTTACCATCACTAACACCGTGACATCTGACTAGGTGGCAGAGTTTCACAGCGACTCGCCAAGATTGGTACCACCGCCTTACCTATTCCTGCCGCCATAACGTCATGACGTGTTCCGGTTCGGAGGATAAAGTAGCCGGTAAACTTACGTTTGCTTGAGGCCTAACATCAAGGCCTTAAGTTGGCAACGCACCATCACCAACTTTGGTGTCTCTAGACGGCGTAAATTTCTTACTAACATGAAATCCATCTGCTTGCTGCTAATATCATAAAAAAAAACACACCCGAATTGTCGAGAAATATTACACGTAACATATTTTTGGTTACAGTGTTTCTATAACAAAAAAAGTGTAATAGGCGGTAACGAACAACATTGAAGCGAGAAATGAAGCACAAACGTCTGTGGCCTTCGTTTCGACCAGGGGGCTGATTATGTATCTCAGTTGCCAACTAAAATGGAAAAGTGTATATCAAATAGCTGCCAAATAACGTGTTTTATATTTGCTATCTCCTGTGACCGACAGAAATACAATAGATATAGCAAACACAAATGACGTCATTTGATATTTGATGTACACTTTGAGTAGGCAACTGAGATACATAATCAGCCCCCAGATCACGTTGAACAAAAGGAGAGCGCGGCGAGCCGACAGCAGCGAAACCAACTAAAAAAAGTCATGTTCAAATGCAGCTTTTTATATCAAACACAATGTAAAATTACAAATTACACTGTCAAGAAACAATTCATTCAACACACTTGTTCTTTCCACAATGTTGATGCTATAGGAGCATCATCAGGGCTATATTTTTTATGTTATAGGAAGGCAAACAAGCAGACGGATTTCCTGATGGTAAGAAATTCACGCCGCCTAGAGACACCAAAGATGGTAATGGTGCGTTGACAAACTGAGGTCAGGATGTTAGGCCTCGAGCAAATGTAAGTTCACCGGCTACCTTACCCTCCGAACCGGAACACGTCATGACGTTATGGCGGCAGGAATAGGTAGGCGGTGATACCAATCCGGGCGAGTCGCTGCGAAACAATACCACCTAGTTCGATGTCACGGTGTTAGTGATGATAAGCCTATGCTCGCCTTTATAGCTGCCTGGCAAGAAAGGCAGATGGTCTATTCTGCAAAGGAGCCCGGACCAACACGGGGAGCCCTGATGATCCTTGTATAGCGAAACCGGTTTGTTTAACTATAAAAATAAAAAAAATATATTGTGGAAAGTACAAGTGTTGTGAATAAATTGTTTTAAGAATGGAATTCCACCAAGCACCGACGATAAGAAGTATAGAAACTACACTGTCAAGCGTTTCGACTTTGTAAATCTATTGAACATTTTTTAAATGTTTTTTTTATGCTATTGGAAGGCAGACAAGCAGACGGATTTCCTGATCAACCTGAGACCGGGATGTTAGGCCTTGAGCAAAAGTAAGTTTACTGGCTACCTTACCCTAAAAACCGGATCACGTCATGACGTTATGACGGCAGGAACAGGTAAGGCGTTGGTACAAATCCAGACTGCGAAATCCTACCACCTAGTCAGATGTCACGGTGTTAGTGACGGTAAACCTATGTTCGCCTTTTACGAGCTGGCAGAAAGGCATATCGTCTATTTTGCAAGGGAGCCCGGATCAACACGGGAAAAAAAGTTTTGAAATAAGATTAAAACTTCCTTGCATGTTTTGAAATAAAAGAAACAATGTTTAGAAATAGCACAAAGGGACTACGGGCGCAGACCGCGTCGTCAGACACAGATGTTGGTAATAATACCTCAGCGCAACAAGTAAATACAAGACATGTACACTTAAAAAGATAATATCTTCCTTGGATTCATCCTTTGCATATTGTGGACTGGAATACTGCATCCGTCTGCTAATCAAAGTTGATTTAAGTTTAGAGTGTGGAGTCTTAACGGTAAGACAACTATTCATTCAACAAATAATTGGATACCAACATGGGAAAGCATCACTTAAACAAGACAAGAAAAAAAGAAGAAAAGACATAATTTTCGAAAGACCTACATGTAAAACTAAATTGGCCCACCGACACTCAGTATTTTTAGGGCCTCACCTTTATAACAAGGCTAACAAAATTTTAACCAATATGAACTCAACGACCACTAAAGAAATGAAAACCATGATTTTTAATTGGTTAAAAAGTCTCAGTCCTGAAGAAACGGAAAAGTTCGTAAAGGTAAACTATTGTTAACTGGCGCACGTGTCCACACACCAACGCCAACACACACACACACACAC
>NJDD01004719.1:20744-39724 GCA_002245505.1 Calephelis nemesis | reverse complement strand
ATATATGTTATTTGCAGTTAAAAAAATATTTTTTTTCTTTATTACAATATTTATGGCAAGACTAGGTATAACTAAATTTAATCAAATCAATCATTTATTGCTCCATATGTCACATAAAAGGTATTACAAATTTTTCCCACTTGTTGTTTGAACCCTTTTAGGGTGTTGCAAATTGAAGCGGACCGATCTATTTCAGATTTCACTTTTGAAATTATCTTATATTATATATATTTTGTTTAAGAAATGAATTTGAGTCAATAAACTCAATTTTATTGTCATACAATGACATTGTATGTAATTTCAAATTACACTTATGTCTCATATTATTTTCGGCCTGTGGCAAGTTTTTAAAATAGGGCAATAGAAAAAGATAAATCTTTTCCACCCTTAAAAGTAATAAATAACCAAAGTATTTTTTAATTGTGATTGAATTTGCATTACCTCTTCTCCAAATACAAATAATTAATACAGTGTCTCGTTCATAATTACTAGAAGTTACTTTATCTAATATTTTAGAGTAGTTGGCACCTGGCAAACAAACATTGGTTACCGAACTACCAAATGTTTCATTTAAAATTGGTCCCATATTCCTACCAATTTCATCACAGAACATAACTATTTTCTTGTCTTTCTTGTTGCAACCAATATATTGAGAACCTTTACATAAGCTTTCAGGCTGATATGCAGACAAATGTGGCACAGAAGATTTTGGTGGTAAAATAGAAAGTTTTGAAAAGGAAGGTTGTAAATAATCTGGTTTACAACGTGTGTGGTACACTATGTGATTCTCAAATAATGAATTACACCTATCTTCATTATATTTACAAAGATCAACCAAACTATTTACAGCCAATATGTGTTTTTTTCATATTTAGTTGTAATACAATGTAGGGACTTTTCTAAGCCTGTGATTTCAGCCTGCAAACTAAGTATGTCTAGTTCATATCTATCTAGTTTATTTTTGCTTTTAATTTAATTTTCTTTACATAAAATGTAACTCTTTTTAAATAACTTATTTTCCCTAATTTTCTCCTGAGATCTTTTAATGATTCTATTAAGTTTGACATATTTTTTAAGTTTGTTTTTACTATGAAAAATAGGTCTAGCAGAAGGTTTAACAAAGCTGTCATCACATGTTAAATCTATTGTCACAACAGGAGACGAATTGCAATTTATGTCTATGTTTTGTGCGAAGGACGATGACTTACTGACCAGTTCATCAAAAAGTGATCATCAAAAAAATTTAATTGACTGATTGGCACACTCAATATTTTCTATTGTTTGCTGTGCCTGGCTAAGCCTGTGTTTCAGTGCATCGTTGCGCTTAATTGTGTTGTCAAACTCAACGGTGCACTGGTCAAAGGTATTGACCAGAATTTGCAACTCGTCACGCTCTTTACAAACACTCAAATACTGTGCATGTAAGTCAGCCATCTCACATTTGAGTTTTTATTAGAATTAAAAATGCTTCAAATTTCATTCTCGTTGTTATCTTGTTCTTTTTGAAATCTCTCACACAATTTCTTATATTTTTTAATTCCTGCAAAGCAAGCTGGAGCTTGTCTTCCTGAACGCGATATTGCTTTCTCACTCTCTCCTTGCGGTTTCTCATTTCCGCAAAGTCAGATCTTTCTCCTAGTCTGTAGTCATTTAGTGGGAGAGTTTGATTGTCAGAACAATGAGATTTAGTTAAAAGGTTATATTTATGCTGCACTTAAGACAGCCGACACAGCCTTTGAAAAATTACAGACCCAGACTAAAGCTATCGCGGAACCAAGTTACACAATAGTTGACGTAGAATTTACTTAATAGCAAAGTTTTTGACATTATAATTTTGTTAATTGTATTCCTATAACTATTCATAATATGATTCAGGAACCTAGGAACGAAAGTAAAAGAAATTGATATTGCCATTGTAGTACTAACGTCAAAAGGGACGTATTAATTTCGTTTTAAGAAAAGTTGTGATAAACCCACATTCTGTAAATACAATGAACAAAAGCAATCGTGCCGTGTATGTGTATCGTTTTCCAGTAAAAACCATCTCGAGGCCAGTGTAATAAACTAGCTGCCCGCCCTCGCTTCGCTTCGGTTATTCAAGAATAAAAATCCTACTAAAGTTATAAATACGAAAGCTTGTGAGTATGTCTGATGAATTAAATTTTCTATGTAGGTAGTCTGATGAAATTTTGTATGTAGGTAGCTGAAGACCCATAATAACATATAGGTTACTTTTTATCCCGCAGTTCCCCCTGGATTGGGACTTACGCGGTTGAAACCGCGGGGCGCTGCTAGTTAAATACAAAAAAGAAATAATAAGACATCGTGACTTACTACTAAGTAAGTACTAGTAAGTAAGTAAGTAAGTAACTAAGTAAGTAGTAATAAGTACTAAGTAAGTACGTGGAATAGATAAATCAAGCAAAGTAACTGTTTACCTAAATTCCTAGTTACTTATATGTATTTAAAAAAAAAACTACTTGTAAAAAAACGAAAAAATCGAGTATTACGCAAAAAAATGTTAAGTACTACGTCAAAGAAACTAAATTATAACAAAATATAAAGAAGAATTTTTTAGCTTTTTAAAATCCACCAAACACAAAATAAAAAGGGGTAAAAGACAACGCATTCAAAATCTATATAAATTCGACCGCGTCTGGTTGCAGCGCATGTGTCTGCTACACTTCAACGATATTTAATTTTTCGCCCGGAGATTTTAACTTTTTGATAACTCATTAGTTGTGAATTTTTTTCTGAAAGTGTAAAAGGCAATTTTGATCTAAATTACATGTATAACGTATCTAACAAATTTATTTGATTAAGGATTAAAACTGTATTGTTAAAAACATGTTCTAAAGTAACCCTTCATTTTACTGTTTTAAGTAAACGCAAAAAACGGTTATTGTGGGTTATTCTTTTCAAGATAGACATATACCACAGCTTACTTTTTTTAAGATCTATCGAAGAGGAAAAATCCCACCATACATTGTTTTGTTAAAACTCAAAAAGTTTTGGCAGCGTTTTCGAGAAAAGCTCCCGATTAGCTTATTTTTTGCCGACATCTTGAACTAATATCGTTGGTTTGTACAAAACAAAATCTTACTATACACTAAAATCTTCCTCAAGAATTATATAATCGATTGTTGAAAGCCGAATGAAAATCCGTTCAATACTTTTCGAGTAAATCGCGAACAGAGACACAGACAGACGCGGCGGGGGACTTTGTTTTAAAATATGTATTGATTACCCGATTACATGTTAATCATCATGCTTACATAGATCTTACCTAGATATCCTCCGTTGTATTAGCACCCATAGCTTTTAAATATTCTAGAATGCTTTTGTTAAATCATTCGACCGCGATATATCAATTGCCACCTTATGCAGCCTAATATTTCTTTATTTACAGTAGTCGGTGAATTTTGTAGAAGTAAAATATGAAACAGCATCAGTTATGATTCTCTTCAAGTTACTAAACGTTTTTGCAACATTTTCAAAACTTGTGATGTGTTAGTTTTACGTACCTCAGATATAATTACAAACTTCATAAATCCGTCAAACGTCATTAACAAATGTTTGTTTTTATATTTGGTAGTGGCAAAAGAGCCCAGGTGATCAAGATACAGTATATGGTAAGGCTGCGCATGTTTTGGCAAAGGGTATTGCTCGTTTTCTTTAGGAACACTTTTATTATTATTATTATTTTATAGTAAATACAATTTAAGCAATTCTTGACGCACTTTTCACATACATTATGCATCCGTGGAAGCAAGTATACCGCACGGATCCGTTTCACAGTTTTTCAACCATGAAAATATGTCCAACCTCATCGTGGTCTGTGATCGTGGTTACTTTTTATAATTTGTCAAATACATCGTTTGGCATCTCTGTAAACCTTACCTCCTAATAATTCATAGCTAATAAAATGTTTTTGTTCTCATCGGCCTGACCTGATTCTAAAATGTCCTTAATTTTTATCTAGCTTTAATTTATGGTAATCTGAAAATAAACCAACGAAAATTAAAAATAATAAAAATAGTATAACTACTTGTTCCCAGAACTGTTATATCTTCGGTACATACTTGAAGTGATATTAGAAGTATCTTTGTGAGATGAACTTGGAATAAAACTTTCGTCATATTCTTTAAGACACTCCGCAATGGTCATCATTCTTTGTTTCTTCAAACTATGTGGCAATTCAGTGCTGCTGCTTGTTCGCTTTCTTCCGTCTTCTTGGCATTCAAATTTCGTTGGAATGCAATCTGATTTCATACACACTCTTGATACTTTTCCCATGATATGATATTCTATATAGTTAATCATATCGTTTGGCAACTGCAAAAATAAGTTTAACTTGTATTTAGTAACAAATACAACATAAATTTAAGGCAGAACCAAAATAACCTCGAACTAACCTCAAATAATAACTAAGTAAAATCTAAATTATAATATACTAACAAGGTTCTGGAAATTCATCATTATTTTAAATACTTACGTCAAAACGATCTTCACAAAAGTACATTCTTGAATCTAAAGACAAACTATGGGCATCATCTCGCCCTGAAAGTTGTAACCATTTTCTCCGTATTTGTTCATTGTTTGGAAGTCTTAGAAACAATTTATTTGGTGTCATTAAACTTGTGCTTTTACACGCAGGCACTACACAATACTTGTAAAACTTGGAATCCATTTTTTAATTAAATAAAACAAAGCAAAGTATCAATTACCAACTACGGTTTGTTTTGTTTTGCACTGAGTGACGTCATTCAGAACGCCATGATAGTTTAGAGCGTTTTCGCGGCAAATTCGTACAGGTTTATAAAAAAATTAAAAATAATAATGTTACTCATAGATTTTTGAAAATAAATTCAGTTATTTCTGTTCAATATCGAATAAAGGAAAAAATCAATCACTAAATACATTTTTGGACACAAGCCTATTATGGAGCCGGGTGTTACTTTATGAGCGTGAAAAACAATCCTCGTATCCACCTCTTCATGATAGCAAGTATAATCAACTTCTTCAGATTTTTTTATACAATTTTAGTGAGCTTGGTATGAGTAACATATATGTTTAACAGTTAAAAAGATTTTTTTGTTTCGGATTATTGGTAGTACATTTTTATTTTTTGTTTTCCCAATAATCAGCCAAAAAGTCTACCAAAGCGTCTTTGAGTCGATATTTTTAAGGCTTTGAAAAATATTTTTGGGTCTGATTTGTTGAGGTCCTGTTATTTTATATGGAATATCAAACTCTTTTCGACTTTGGCGTTCAGAATCTTTGATTGAAGGTGCCAAATATCGATCAAATATTAAATGGATTTCTGTAGCATATGATGCACAAATTTTCATGAGTATTGACTCGGCAATATTCTCGAATGTTTGTGCGTTGAGTTTCCAATTGAGTACAAAAATAGAACCATCTATTATTTCAACGTTAATATTGGTGGGCTTAACCAATTCAATTTGAGATTTTAAACTGCGCGCAAATGTTGATTTAGCAGTTTTCAACAATTCACCGGTGCACGAAAAAAGTGCAGGCGGTATTGGCGTCAGATAAGTCAAACAATGTTCTCTGCTCAGCTATCTTTACACTCCTGAGTGTACGTACCGCGTACCGCGCATACGAACTTTCTTATATCCAGCTTCCCACTAGACACCACGATAATGTTGGGTCCTTTATTATTACACTGTAACTTATCTCGGAACTCTCTGTCACTCACTTCCACACCCGTTGAAATTTAAATCTTTAAAATTCGGCAACCTATCTTAGGACCGGTTTTTTGCAGGCAACCCTTTATCAATGTGTTTGCAATAAAACAGCGCTTACGTTGATATAAAATTTATTCTATTATCCAATCAGTGAAAGTAACTGATATCGACATACCTGTTTATACCCAGTAGGTGATCCAGGTAAATTGTAGAGATCCCAACGTTGCCATATATTTTACGTCAGAATAATATTTTCTTAATATCATGATGTTGCAAAATTTCATGAAAAATCATTTTTTTTAAATAAAATTAAAAATACTCTGTCCAGATTTTTTTTAAGCTACCCATTTTTAATATTTTCTATGACACATTCAATTTATTGTAAAATACATTTCATTCTATTATCAGTTCGGTGAAGGTCGACTTAGGTTCGGATCTTAGATACATCTATTTCTTTTATTTTTCATGTTCTTTCACGATCAATTTTTTTTATTTGTTTCACAAAAATATTAAAGAAAACTCTCAAGTCCTTCATTACATTAATCGTCATAAATAAATTATAGATACGTTCAGAAATACATATTTAATTTCTTGATGTACTTGGTTTCTATTTATTATTCGCCTCTGTGATCAAGCGGTTCAGTTATTGGACTTGACTGCTTGAGGTCCCAGGTTCGAATCCCCGATCGGGTAACAAGAAAGAATACTGGGTTTTTCCAATTTTCTAATAAAAAAAAGTTGCTCGGGATTGGATATGTGTAAGGTTGGCGATAGGCATGCCACCTATCACAGTGTGGGACTTAGTATCTTGGGCTGGTCGTAGGTGCCCTGTTTTTGTTATACATGAGGAGACAAACGAGCAAGTGATTACCGCCGCCCACAGGCATTAGCAACACCAGGAGTATCATAGATACGTTGTCGACCTCTAAGGAATGAGTACGCTCTTTTCTTGAAGGTTCCTAAGTCATAATTGTTTGGGAATACCGCCCTCGGTAACTGATTCCACAAAGGTGTTGTGCGAGGTAAAAAATGTCTTCGGAATCGCACAGTTGTAGATCGCCACGCATCAAGATGATGGGCGAAATACTTTAAACTCTGTCGCAAAGTCCGAAGGTGGAAAGCGGCTGGAATTCCCTGGTATGCCTGGTAAATCTAGTAATATATATTAATATATACATTATGTTAATGTATATAATGTAGCATTACAGTATAGTAATTTAGCAATTTTGACGTAGTAACAAACAGTGAACCTAAAAACCGAAGTGTACGCGACAAAAGTCGCAAGCAAACTCAAATATGAACGGTTGTTCTTATAGATCTAGACGAGTTCGACTTTATCGTGGTTGGTGCTGGCTCCGCGGGCAGTGTCGTCGCAGACCGACTTTCGGAGTCGGGCCTGTTTCAAGTTTTGGTCATTGAAGCTGGCGGCGACCCCCCCACCGAGTCCATGGTGACTGCTCTTTATTTACATGGTTATGGCGTTTCAAGTCACTTCTATAGTAGGAATATAGTTGTTTCAGTTAATGTCGACAATTATCCATTTTTATTCGGTTCTCTTTCTATCTATACCTACTTAACATTTTTATTTTCTATTTTCAGAAGAAGAGTAAATTCGTGATATTGAACATATTTGAAAAAAATTGGTGACAGTAGAACACATTTTCAGAATTTTTACAATGTTTACCTGTCTGTCTGCCTTTCTTAGATATGCGACTGTTATACCAATCGTAACAAAACTTGGCTGTTACTTGTTTCATATTAAGAGAAAGGTTGTGGAGAACTTTTTATCCCGCTTACTTAAGAGGTTCTCGTGGGAGATGGAAATAAGTTATTATGTAAATTAGGGTTCCAGTGATTAATGTGAACAGATTGTTCCGTAATGCTCTTAAAGTCATAAGTTTTGTCGTAGAAACTGCAAACATACACTTGGTATAAAGTGACTAAATTACTTGAAACCGGGAATTTAAGAAATATTTGAAAGTACACGTTATCTGACAAATAACACTCACACACACACATATTTATTACAAGTTCACTCAGTCGGCTGGAATACATTCATGCATTTTTGAACATTAGGTACATGTCAAAAGGTTTATTTATAGTCAAGTTTAATTTAGTATCAACGTATTTTTTTAAACGAAAATATTATTTTTCAGACGCCAAGCTTGTTTGCGTATCTGCCCCGTACGCCTCATGACTGGAACATAACGTCGGAAAGAGATGACGTCGCAGAAGATTGCAGAAGCGAGCCCTATAATCTTACAAGTGGACGAGTGCTAGGCGGTAGCAGTAGCTTGAACTATCTAATGTATGTCCGCGGAGTTCCAGCCGATTATGAGGCTTGGGCTGAAGCTGTTCAAGACGATAGTTGGAACTGGGAAGGCGTGTTTCCTTATTTTTTAAAAAGTGAAAAAATAAAGAGCGAAGCAATTCTAAGTTCTCCTTATCACGAAAATCATGGAATATATGGATTTCTTGGAGTCACAAGGGAAAGTTCACCCAAAGTAGAGAAAATGTTGAATTCAGTAGGAGAGTTACATGATATCGTTTACGATATTAACGGAAGACAGCACGTTGGATACACGCGCCCGCTGTACACTATAGCTGATGGATTAAGACAAACAACTGCTTATACTAACTTGGGAGCCCACAAAAAAAGAAACAATTTATATGTTTTAAAAAAATCTCTTGTAACAGAAGTATTATTTGATGATTTTAACAACGCAATTGGTGTCAAAGTCGTGGTTAAGGATAGTGAAATAGTTATTAAAGCTCGGAAAGAAGTAATTGTATCAGCGGGGGCATTAAATACTCCTAAGTTATTAATGCTGTCCGGTATCGGCCCCAAAGACCACTTAGAGTCGTTAAACATCACTGTAAGAAGTGACTTGCCGGTTGGTTTTAATTTTCAAGATCATCCAGTTGTATTAATGGGGATTAAGTTAGATGAGTCGCACGAACCCGCAAAACCGAAAAACCCATATGAGTTTCCTGCCCCCCTTTTTGTTGGTTATGTATCTTTAAATAAATCAGACAACAGGCCAGATTACCAGTCAGTTAATTTTTTGATAGATAATGACTCTCCAATTCCCCTTAATATGTGCATTTTCAATTTGTCAATAGAAGACTACATTTGTGAAAATTTATTTAAAGCCGGGAAAGGCACCAACATTATGTACAGTAACATCGCTCTCTTGCATCCTTTATCTCGGGGAAGATTAACTTTACGAAGTAAAAATCCATATGACCCTCCAAAAGTCTGCACTGGAACATTTTCAGAAGAAAATGATTTAGAAACATTCTCAAAGTCCATTCAAGATTTTATCCGAATCCTCGACACGTCCTATTTAAAAAGTCTGAACGCAGAAGTAGTCGACCTAAAACTGAAGAATTGTATAAAGTTTGATTTAAGTAGTAGGGATTATTGGAAATGTTACGTGAAAACGTTGGCAACGACGATGTATCATTATAGTGGTACTTGCGCCTTGGGACGAGTGGTTGAAAGCAGCGGAAAAGTGATGAACGTGAACAGACTGCGCGTTGCCGACGCTAGCCTGATGCCCTCACTGCCCAGCGGGAACACCAACGCACCTGTGATTATGGTAGCTGAAAAAATTGCTGACATGATTAAACATGAACAATGTTATTTGTAACTTAAGCAACTCTGGGGACCAAGCGTCAACATACACTTTTTTGTAGTAGATACGTAATTAGAATTCCTTAAATTATTAAATGTGAAAAATATTTGTTGGTATTTCAATTTTGTTATTTGCTTCACAAACATACCCAACTTCAAATCTGCTTGACTAAAGTCACACAGTAAAAGTTTTCGACTATTTTAATTGGATTTTTTAAGCTGCAGAAGTGCGCTGCTTGTAAATCAATTAGACTGAATAAGTTTTCAAAACGGTGCCGGTATTATTTTTAAAAATCCGTAAACGAATGGTAAAAAAAAACATGACATGACATGGACGTCTTTGGGTCCCAATTTATGGCTAAACTGTCAGGACCACGCATTTGTAGGACATTGGTTTGTGGATGTACTTAGTTTGCGAGCCAATTAAAGATAACAGATAGATAGAGAAATATATAACAGTAAAAACTTAAGGGAGGCTGTTCCCGCCATTTACAAATCAAATATATTCAAGCATGATGTTCACACTTTATAGATAGGTCTTTTAAAACGATAATTAGGTTTCTAAAATATATTTTTTACAAAGTCAACTTGCCAAAGTGGTAAAATGTATGTTCCGTACCTAACCTCTCGCTTTTAAATCAAAAGCGTAAAAATGTAAAAAAAATATTAGGTGCTTAATATACATATCAAATTGGCGTTTAGTCGTACTGGCCACTGTAAACACAAACACACACATTTGTGTTTCAATAAATTCCTCTTGGTTTAATAACCAATAATTAGAATAATAATAAATAATTACATAGACAGTGTAAATAACATACCAACAACCACAACAAACAATTTCATCTGAAGTCATTCAGAAAACTATAGAAATACCACGGATATTATCCGAGGGTGGTGTCAGGAGTCTCCGAAACCGGCGTGCTTGTATGAAAAGGATAATGAATGTGAAGCCAGACAGGTTTGTCAGGATCGTGAGGTCTAGCACTCGATACTCTCTGCCTACCTCGTAAGTGACTTGGCGTAAAGATATGTATGTATGTGTGTATCGAAATACCCATATAAAATTACAAATAAATCGGTTCAGTCGTTTAGAAGTTATATGAAATAGATAATTACGGAAGGATAATTTTAACTTGTTGTAACGGTTCAGACAAAAATACTTACGACAAGCGAAGGCGACAGGAACGTCTGAAATACCATGATACCAAGATTTTACCCCACGGGAGCACATACCAGCTCACCGCCACAAATTACATTTTAAAACCAAACCTTGCATGGAAAGTTCCGGAATACCTCACGCAGATAATACGGTTATGTTACACCAGACCTCGAAGTATCTTCGTTCCAGTCCGTGTACAACGGGTACATAATATATATTTACACACAAAATTCACATACATAATTTTCACGACGCAGTCTAAAAGCCATAAACCATGGATTTAGGAGGAGATTTTTTTATTTATGATATTGGAATGCAAACAAGCTGACGGGTTTCCTGATGGTATGAAATTCACGCCGCCTAGAGACAACAAAGGTGGTAAAGGTGCATCGCCAACCTGAGGCCGGGATGTTAGACCTCGAGCAAAAGTAAGTTTACTGGCTTACTTACCCTACGAACTTAAACACGTCAACCGAAATCATGACTGACGTTATGGCGGCAGGAATAGATAAGGCGGTGGTACCTAGTAGGATGTCACGGTGTTAGGAACGGTAAGCCTGTACTCGCCTTTTATGAGCTACCTAGCAAGGAAGGCAGACGGTCTTTTCTTCAAAGGAATCCGGACCAATACGGGGATAAGAAAATGGTGAGGTTCGCGCGGTAGGTACGAGCTTGAGAGTGTCTAGCAGGCGTGTAGCACGGGACTCGCGGTGAGTGCTACCGTCTGACTGGCCACTGAATCAGAATCAGAATAATCTTTATTCATATGAACCATTAAAGTGGTATTTGTGCGCGTCGACATTTTTTAAACTACCACCGGATTGGAATCGCGGCCTCACACTGAGAAGATCCGGCGAAAGAAACTCATCGGGCTCTCAATAATAATATTTACAACATAATCTAGATTAAAAAAAACAAATTACAATCTGATTTTAACTTAAATAAAAGGTACAACAAATTACTATACAAATTAGCCTTTTTCCTGGGAAGATTAAAAAAATGTCCGCTAGGGGCAGCACCGGTAGGGGCTACATATGTTTTGAGTTTTCTATTGACAACAACGTTAAACATATATAATATGTAAAATTAATATGTATAATATATAAAATTTTATTTGAATTGATGACGGTAAATGTCTAGCGGATAATAATAATAATGAAATTACTCAATCCATCTCTACCAAGTTCAAAATCCTACACTTTTCCTACTACAAACTGGGCAAATTTTCCATCCCAAGCTATCCCTCGTTCTTTGCTAATGATAGCAATGAGTATAATTATATTACTACCGGTCCTATTGATACTTTAGATTAGAATGCTACATTGTCTGACGATGACGAACAGCTTTCGAATTCTGGAAACTCAAAAGCACTTCAAGGAGGAAGACAATATTGTTTAAGTTACTTTGTGTCAAATATGGAAGACAATGCGAATGATTTGGTGTATTACTTAAGAGCAGACGTACAATCTTCTTTTCGAGTCACTGTGAAGTATAAAATAAGTATAGCTTTGGATAAGAATAGTAGCAAAATTATAAATGATCAGTGTCAGTGTCCAGCATCTCCTTCAGAGAACTGTTCTCATATTGTTGATTTAATTTACAAACTTGAGGATTATACTGTACGTTACAGTTATGATGTACGCACATGCACATCAAAATTAAAAGAATGGAATAAAGGCAAAAAAATAGGCAATAATCCAGGCAATGTTTTAACTGTTAGCTATCCCACCAAACGTAAACACCTAAAGAAATCAATAATAAGTTTTATTCTGAATTAAAAAAACAATATTTAAATGATAACTACGATAAAAATCAGTTCACATCCAGATTTGTTTGAATAGCTCAAAGTAAAAAGGAAATTAGTTGTATGTGGAATACTTTGCTAAGCATAAAATATGATGATTACGATATAAGTCTAGACGAACAGTTAATTTTAGAAATAAAAGTTGAGCAATTATTAATGAACTTAACTCCGATTGAACCTGGACCAATTGAAATCGAAGTTGAACAAAATAGTTTACAAATAAAGTAATATTATAATATTAATAAGATGTACATTTGACGTTGTTGTCAACAGAGAAATTAAAACATATGTACCCCCTCACCGGTGCTGCCTCTAGCGGATCTTTTTTTAATCTTCCAAGGAAAAAGGCTAATTGCAGTGGGAGATTGAAACCTCTATTCCCAAGCATGTTCATCTTCCAAATACTCTGAGACCGTATAAATAGCCTTTTTGACATAATTTTGCTTTGATACATTTTTTAAACTCATTTATAGGTAGATCTCTAATACCAATGGGCAGCTTATTGTAGAAGCGTATACATTGACCCAAAAAGAATTCACTAATTTTACGGAGACGAGTTTTGTATGCAGTTAGATTATTTTTATTCCTCGTATTAATATCGTGAACATCACATTTTTTCGTAAACATACATAGACTTTTTTTAACATAAGTCATTAAGTTCTCATAAATGTATTGGTAACTGAAGGTCAAAATATTTATTTCTTTGAATTTTTCTCAGAGGGAATCCCTTACTATAAGATTATAAATAGCTCTAATAGCTCTTTTCTGTAAAACAAATATAGTATTTATATCTGCAGAATTTCCTCAAAGAAGAATCCCAGAAGACATTAAACTATGAAAATAGCTAAAATATACTATTCGGGCCGTTTCAACATCTGTTAATGTTCTTATTTTTTAACTGGCATTGAAAATCTAATATATTTCGTCTTATTACCATTTAAAAGAAGATTGTTAGCTGTGAACCAATGTACAACTTTGGATATACAACATTTATATACACAAGAAACAAAAATGGACCAAGAATAGAGCCCTGCGGTACGCCAATCGTAACCGCAAAACCCGAAGAAGTTTTACCATTTATTTTAACCCTCTGAACTCTATTGTTCAAGTATGAGATCATGACAATATCAATGGGCTTTGTTCTTAATTCCGTAATAGCGTAACTTCCTGATCAAAGTATCATGATGAACACAGTCAAAAACCTTAGAGAGATCACAGAATATACAATAATGCATCATGCGAGTTCTCCCCGGCTTCAACTGTTGAGCAGCCTTTGATAAATCCAAACTGTTTATTGTGTAATAATTTGTTTACATTAAAGTAATCTAACATCTGATCAAGTATTAATCTTTCAAATATTTTACTAAGTGTAGGCAAAACTGAAATCTGTCGAAAATTTGTTGGGTCAGAAGTGTTACCCGATTTAAATAAAGGCACTACCTTGTTTTGTTTCATCAGATCAGGAAATATACCATTCGATGTGCAGCAGTTAAATACAATGGCCAAATGGGGTGCAATATCATAAATTATTGACGCAATCGTTTTAACAGAATGCCCCCACAAGTCTGACGTTTTCTTAGTTTGTAGTGATTTAAAAGCTTTAATTACGTCTTTCGTATCGACATAGGTAAATTCGAAAGCTTTGATACATTCAGTTACAGATTGCTTCAATATTGATTCGGAAATATTAGAAGATGAGATGATGACTGACGGTGGCCGCAATGGCAAGGCGTGCCTTTGCAATTTGCGCACGAGCAACTTGAACAAAGGGTCGAGGTCTGGCGCCACTGCGCTATCTAATGTTAAAGTTATTAAAGTAAAGTATTTAAATGTAATTTAACTATTGTAAACCCCACACATTGATAAACTTGCAATTAGATTAAGCTCAGCAGCGTATGCTGTTAAAAAAATGAGACAATTAACTGATGTTGAAACCGCTAGGATGGTTTATTTTAGTTATTTTTACAGCATCATGTCGTATGGAATTCTTCTCTGGGGGAGTTCTGCCGAAGTCAATACTATATTTATTTTACAAAAGAGAGCCATAAGGCCAATTTATAACCTAGGCCCAAGAGTTTCCCTGAGAGAAAAATTCAAAGATCAAAATTCTAACTGTAGCATCCCAGTACATCTTTGAAAATTTAATGTATGTTCACAGAAATTCAAGTTCATTTAAAAGAAATTGTGATATATACTGTGTCAATACTAGGAATAAAAATAATCTTGCTGTGCATGTGTCTCATCTCCACAGACTAAGCAATTCTTTCATGGGCATATGTATACAGTTCTACAATAAACTTCCCACTTATATGAAAGAACTTCCAATTAATAAATTTAAGAAATGAGTTAAATGTAAATTAAATCAAAAGGGTTATTATAACATTGCTGAATATTTAACAGATAAGACTGCTTGGGATTAATTGCTCCTCATGCCAATCTCTTATAAAATATAATGTATCATTACATAAATTATAGTAAATATATTTTAAAGTAAGAAAAAAAAGACAAGGCCGCTGAGTTTCTTGTCAGATTTTTTCAGTGTGCGGCCGCGTTCCGATCCGGTGGTAGATTTATTATTATATAGACCCGTCACAAGTGCCTCTTGTAGCTTTATGTGAAATAAAGATGATTTATTATTATTATAAATATATAAATGTATGTAGCATGCAATGTTATTACGTAAATAAGTTTTGTTAATAGATTTAAATATATTATGTAAATATAAAGGTAAATAAATGTATTGTATATTGTAAAGTATTTTATTTCATATATAAATAACAAGATAAGTAGGCTACAAGCGTTATGCGGCATTTAAGAGAACAAATTCGACGAAGAAGGCCAGATTTGTCGATATCAAATTTTTAGATTTTGCACCACGATAATGCGCCTTTGGACAAGGCCATTAATGTCGACTAATTTTTGATCCAACACTCAACAAATACAGTAATACAGTAGTATAGTAACAATCATATTCACCAGCCGAAGTTTTCTTTTTTCCTAAACTCGAATCACCACTACGTATCGGAAGAAGCCATAAAAGAGAATTCGCGACGAGAATTGAACTCAATTCTGGAAACAGCGTCGCTTTTAATAAATGGTTTGATGATTATGTTATTACTAGCTGCGCCCCGCGGTTTCACCCGCGTAAGTCCCAATCCCGCAGGAACTCCGGGATAAAAAGTAGCCTATATGTTATTCTGGGTCTTCAGCTACCTACATACTAAATTTCATCGTAATCGGCTTTGTAGTTTTTGCGTGAAAGAGTAACAAACATCCATACATCCATACATACAAACTTTCGCATTCATAATATTAATAAGATTTGACGTAAGTGCATCGTTTTTGAAGGAGCTTACTTTAATTGCGTTGGACAAACATATGCATTTCAAGCTTTTAGCCGACTGAATGTTGTAACTAGCTGAGATTGGTTTTTACTAAAATTAGTAGAATATTGTACACTATTTGCTGTAGTGAAATAAATAAAACAGATATTTCACTGGGCTAAAGATTTTCCCAAAGTAGAATGTATCAGATTGTCCATACTATCGAGTACATTATAGAATCTCACTTTTACCTTTTAAATTTATTACATCGACTTTTCGTACCATGACGTCCATACACAACCTTGTTGCAGGATACTTTTACAATACAGCTAAACAGCAGTTTTGTGAAATTTTACTTGTTCATTTCGTATCATCGATTTTGACAGCCATTAGTTATGTTTATACGTCATAACTATTTAGTGGTCGTATAAAAGTTAATGTTGTTTGATATCCCGCCCTTAAAATGTTTGAATAAAATAAAATGAAATAATTGTCATCCTCATTTAATTTTCGTGATGAAAGTAGAAGTTGACTACCAATTAAACCCAAATAAAATTGTTTAATTTTGCAATTTTCCGCCAAAAAATATATAGGTATACGTATTATGGCGTAACAAAACAGACAAAATAGTGCGCTAAGAATGAATTGGACTTAGCGGAAGCTAAAACTCCCAAATATATATAGGAGTTCTCTTCTCCTGATGATGCTTCGGTTACGAAGCGAAACATACGTTGAGTTTTTAGAGAGTGTGTATTGTTGGTGCTAATAAAACAGTTTAGTGGCGTGTATTGTGTGGAGCTGGATATATTTGGGAGTTTTAGCTTTCGGTAAGTCCAATTCATTCTTAGCGCACTATTTTACCTGTTTTCTTACGCCAAATTGCAAATTAAATAATTTTATTTGGATTTTAGTATGGATTTCCGCAAAGTAACTCTTTTTTCTATCAATTTACCAATTAAACATTGATATTTGGAAATTGAAGTTAACAAGTTGGCATCGGCCGGAGAGGGCCAGTGGTCTGTACGGAGGGGGCTAGACAAAGATATCATAGACATATTTATTGTATAAATAGTGATTTTTAACATACAAGTATCTCATTTCACATTAGCATTGGCTGTGAGGCACAAACTTAAAACTAATTTAAATCACCAGAATTGGCTTTGTTACTTGACAAGTAATTTAGGCTATTCTTCAGAATTCAATAAATCTTTTCTTACGATTTCATATTTTTTTACAATTTCCCAGTACACGCCATACACATTATATCACCGAAACATCACAAATACCATTTTTGTACTCAATTTCGTGGGATCGTAAACAGTCCAAAGTTGTGAACTACATCAAATTATTTAAAAATAAAATTATGTTTGATAGTGTTTTTGTTCGCCTCTGTGGTCTAGCGGTCCGGCGTCGGACGTAACTTCTTGCAGTCTCGGGTTTGATACTCGATTTGGGCAACAAAAAAAAATTGAAAAAAAAAACAATGTTCTAATAAAAATAACGTTAAATCTGGGATTGAATATTGTCCAGTTGGCTCCAGGCTTGCCACCTATCACATTGTGGGTCTTCGGCTAGTCGTGAATGCCTTAGTTGTGCCTCAGCCTTCCGCTTCTGTGACAAGGGCGTTACTGTATTTTTGATAGTTTATAAGTTAAACCTTGAAATCGTAAATTGTTATCAAAAGTGAAAACAACTGAACGAACGTTAGGGGCTAAGTTCGTTCCGTCGTCAAGTGTACCTACTGCTGTATCACAAGCTGTAATTATTTGTTAGCTAGTTTACATAATATCAAGTTTTAAACTATTGTAATAAAGATTGATCTTTTTGGTTTTCGTAACTACCGTGGTTTTATTTTTTGTTTGTCGATTTTTTAAGTTAATTAAACATAGTAAGATAATTAAACGTAGTAAAACTGCAAAAGGCGACATCAATTGTGATTTCATATGTGATTACATAACTTTTATTGACATAACATTACAACTAAAGTATCTTCACGCCCATATCCCCGAAGAGGTAGGCAGAGGCACAACCAGGGCACCCACGACTAGCCGAAGACACTAAGTCCCACAATGTGATAGGTGGCAAGCCTATCGCCAACCGGGCACATTTCCAATCCCGACCAACATTTTTTTTTATTAGAAAATTGGAAAAATCCAATTTTCTTTTTGTTGGCCGACCCGGGATTCGAACCCGAGACCTCATGCAGTCAAGTCCAACACCCGGACCGCTAGACCACAGAGGCGACTAATTACAACTACATTACAACTACCAATCGTTTTAAGTTATACTTACGGAAAAGTGCAGAATTTTTGTTTTTTATAATGAGGCCCTCAACGCAGACTAACATTTATTGAGTATAACTCAAAAACCACTATTAATTGTTGATCATATTTTTTCTTATTTTTGTGACATTGAAAGGCAAACAAGCAGTCGGATTTCCTGGTGGTAAGAAACAAAGAGTATATAAGTACTACGTAATAAGAGGCGGGACTTCCTTAGATACATAGCAAACTCGATTTTGTATGAAGTTTAGCTCAAATGACACAAGAAACTTGACAGATAAGTATAACCCGTTTAATTTGAAAGTAAGTCTAAAGGCATTCAGATATTAGGCAACTAGTGACATATGATTTAGGCGAATACAAAACATAGCAAACTGATTTTTTAAATTTTTAATATGAAAGTTTCGCCAAACTGGTAAGAAATTGACGTCGCCTAAAGATACCAAACGTTGAACGTCTAGAACACCAAACTGAGACCGGGATGATAGGCCTCGAGAAAAACTAAGTATACCGGCTACCTTATCGTCCGAACCAAAACACGTTAACTGCAATCACTGACGTTATGGCGGCAGGAATAGGTAAGGCGGTGGTACCAATTTGGGCGAGTCGCTGCGATACTCTATCACGTAATAAAATAAATATGAGACCATCATGGAATTTAGTCTATGTTTTTAAAAAAGAACCACCAAAATCGGTTCATCGGTTAGCAGGTAAGTAATCGCGAAGCGTTGGTAGTACAAGAAAATATTTGATATTTTCCATCGTCGGCGCTTGGTGAAACTTCCAAAAATTTCATATTTTAAATTAAGAAACACTTGTACTACTGTTTTACGTATCACTTACAATTTATTATTTTATAAATAGCCTACCGGTTTCGCTTAGGGCTAGAACTAAAACTAAGTTCTTAATTTCTAGCCATGATGATGCTGTCATAACTTAAACTAAATTCTAAGTCTATAAGTGATACGTAAAACAGTACAAGTGTTAATTCTTTTAAAAATACAAGAAATTAATTTAAAAAAATTAAGTCGAAGTAGGGGCTTCCTCTTTTTGGGTCGGTT
>NJDD01004719.1:9462-20122 GCA_002245505.1 Calephelis nemesis | reverse complement strand
ATAAAAAAAAAAAATACTTAGTTACCGGCTACTTTATCGTCCGAACCAAAACACGTTAACTGCAATCACTGACGTTATGGCGGCAGGAATAGGTAAGGCGGTGGTACAAATTCGGGCGAATCGCTGCGATACTCTATCACGTAATAAAATAAATATGAGACCATCATGGAATTTAGTCTATGTTTTTAAAAAAGAACCACCAAAATCGGTTCATCGGTTACCAGGTAAGTAATCGCGAAGCGTTGGTAGTACAAGAAAATATTTGATATTTTCCATCGTCGGCGCTTGGTGAAACTTCCAAATATTCATATTTTTAAATTAAGAAACACTTGTACTACTGTTTTACGTATCACTTACAATTTATTATTTTATAAATAGCCTACCGGTTTCGCTTAAAGTTCTTAAGTTCTAGCCATGATGATGCTATCATAACTTAAACTAAATTCTAAGTCTATAAGTGATACGTAAAACAGTACAAGTGTTTCTTCTTTTAAAAATACAAGAAATTAATTTAAAAAAATTAAGTCGAATTAGGGGCTTCCTCTTTTTGGGTCGGTTAAAATAGAAATGAAAATATAAATTGGTTTATCGAATAGTTTTTATTAATATGACAAGAGTAATGGTTTTTTGTACTAAAATAATATTCATTTTGAAATAGTGATACACAATGACTACTATACTTTTTACGCTGGGATTTTTTCAAACTCCAACAAATATATTGTTTTATCTTCACGTCCTTAATGCACTTTAAAATAATTTATTGAATTAAAACCAATAATCTAAAACCTTACTTTACAGCCATATTCCTCTTTTATAAAGTCACTTACTTTTTCAGCAACCATAATGACGGGTGCATTAATATTACCACTGATCAATCTTGGGAAAATGCTGGCATCAGCAACACGGACACCTTTAACATTATATACTCGTAGTTTGCTATCTACCACTTTGCCTAATTCGCAAGTACCGATACTATGATGAACTTGGTGCTGCATCGTCTTTGCGTAGCATCTCCAGTAACCGCGACTAAATTGTGCATGGCTTTTACAATTCTGAAGTCTTAAATTCAGAAGCTCACCTTTTATCGTCTTGAAATATGTGGTGTTTACTACTCTGATAAAATCTTGTAAGTAATCAGTTAGATTTTCTAAATCACTTTCATCACTAAATCTTCCATCGCATACTCTTGGATTATCTTCAGGGTCCAGACTGCGTAATGTAACCCTACCAGTTGATTTAGGATACGGATGTACAATATAGTTGAGAAGTGTGTTTCTACCCTTTACAGCATTATTTAAATTTTCGCAAATGTGGTGCTCAATTTTATCAGCTATACAATTTTCTAGGGCGGCACTAGAATTATTTGAAATTGCAAATGAAATAACTTGATAGCTGGCTTGCTTTTGATGTTTTCTGAGAGCTATTTGACCGACAATCCCAGGCAACGGGGTTAGATTGGGATTATGGTTTTCTGCTGGTTTATTTGACTTCTCAGCTTTTATTAAAACAAATGTGGATATTTGATTTCTGTAATTAAATCCTACTGGTAAGTCACTTCTCACTTTAATTTTAAACGATTCTAAATGTTCCTTAGGCCCAACGCCTGACAACATAAGAAGCTTAGGAGTGTTAAGTGCTCCTGCAGATACAATAACTTCCTTCTTAGTTTTAATCAGAAACTCTTGGTTACTATCGACCATTACAGCTTTAACTCCTATAGCATTATTCTTATCATCAAACAGAATCTTAGTCACTCTGCATTTCGTCACTACGTCTAGATTAGATCTACTCTTGTGAACTCCCAGGTTAGTCAGTGCAGTTGTTTGTCTCGCACCATCTAATAAAGTATATAATGGTAGTGTAAATCCAAATTTATGTCTTCCATTAATATCTAATACGTTTGAATAGAGTTCACCGAAAGCTTGTGTATATTTGTGGGCTTCAGGTCTATTTTCTCGTGATATGCCAAGGAATCCCTTAGTTCCATGATACACTTTGTCTGGAGAATTTAAAATATCAACACTTCTAAGATTTTCACTCTTAAGAAAGTACGGTAATACACCTGCCCAGTTCCAAGTGTTATCGTGGGCAACTTCAGCCCAGTAATCATAATCAGCTGGCAGACCTCGCCAATATATCATCCAATTAATACTGC
Source organism: Calephelis nemesis (assembly GCA_002245505.1). Lineage (NCBI taxonomy): Eukaryota > Metazoa > Arthropoda > Insecta > Lepidoptera > Riodinidae > Calephelis > Calephelis nemesis. Next base: position 17,967 of record NJDD01004719.1, on the reverse strand, counting down.
TGCTGCCGCCGAGCACATGACCTGAAGTTAGGTCTTCGTAATTACTTGTACAGCTTCTGGTTTTAGAGAACTCTGAGGTAATGTTCCAATCGTATTTAGTTCTAGTTAGGTATGGATATAAGCCAGGCATCTGAAAAAAATACAGCTTTTATATGTTTTACAAAACTTATTTTTTACGTAACGGAGAAGAGCAGGTGCCTATCTAAGAAAACAACTAGCAACCGTTTACAATTTAGCCAGTGTTGCAAAGATTTTTTCGTTATACAGTAACGATTTGTCAGTTGCATATATTTGCTTTAACGTAAATGCTTATTCGTTTTCAGTGGTTTTTATTCAGTAAAAGTAACTTTTATACATATAATAAAGTGTATCTTACCAAGGATTCTAGTGGCGGCACGTCTCCAGATTCGACCACTATCACCTTAAACTTTCCACACTCGGAGAGCCTGTCTGCAACCACTGCGCCTGCCGTCCCACCCCCGACTACTATAAAATCATACTCGTTGTCGTTGACATCTGTAACGGTTATTGTTATTTATTTATTTAACTCGTTGGTAGGGTAAGGGACCCACCCTTTGCACAATAGATCAAGTATTAACAATCAACATTGTTTACTCTAGCGCTATGATGTTGACTACAGTTCAAGTCTGCGAGAGCTCAACCAGATCCGTCCCCTTACCTGTTCCTGCAGTCGTCACTATTATTTTGTGTGGAAATTTAACGTCCGAGCCTCATACTGCGGGCGCATTATTTACTTCTTTGGCTCTATAAGGGGAGTGTACTTAGATTTAAAATATTTCTCAAAATAATTATACGTAAAAATGATTAAATATCTACCATAATCTACCAAAAGTACCTCCTGAAAGTGTTGGGTAATAAATGCTTCGAACCATTCTGTTACATCTGATTTTTCTAGTCCTGACTAAAAGTAAGCGTAAAATAGACAAACCAAACTTACCGGATAAATAAGTAGGCTTTTGGAAAAAATAGGCCGTAAGCATCAACGTAGCTATCACGCTGAAAGCTTCCTTCCTCGTCAAACTCTGGATCTGAGCTTCTCTCGCCTCCATATTCAGATTAATTTTGCTACAATTTTAAAATGTAAAAAAAAATAATTGTTTACATTTATATTCATTCAAAAAAACATAAGCTTCCCTATGTTCTATACACATACATACTGTGACTGTACTCACAGATAGAGTATTGTAGTCTTTGCTCGCAGATAACTTTACATAAAACAATATATTCCAATGACATAAGCAAAATGTTGTGCTGTAAAAAGTTTAGATATGATATAAAAAAATAAAAAGTATATACTCCTTAGATTGCTATTACTTGCAAGTAAAAAAACAATATTTCAAACTTAATGGATGATAAGAAAAAAAAATTAAATTTAATTAGCATCAATATTCATTATTTAATTACTTACAAAATATTTTTTTCTTTGCAATTTATATAATGATTTCGTTCTTCCAGTATTATTGCGTATAAATTGACAATAATGTAATTTTTATAAAGTATTTTTATGTTAAGAATTTAAAAAGGCCCTGCAGATTGCAATATTTCACAGTCGCGACGAAGTAATGTATGACTTATTTTAGGAAAAAAATCTAAATAAACGGTTATTTAAATGTTGCGTTTTAGCCGTGACACAATTTGCAAGAGGCAGATATCAGTTATATAGGTATATATATACCGTTGTCTAATGTGGAACAATCTATTGTAAAATAATATAAGTAGCAAGTACTAAGAAAGCCAACGTATAACCTGTCCCAGTGGAAGGCAGTTAGGTCACGACACGGGTTTCGAGACACAAATTCAAGTTGGATCCAATCCAATTGGAATCTTCATTAAACCATAAAAAATATGTTTTAAAAGTATCTTCACGCCCATATCCCCAAAGAGACAGGCAGAGGTACAACAAGGGCACCCACGACTAGCCGAAGACTCTAAGTCCCATAATGTGATAGGTGGCAAGCCTATCGCCAACCGGGCACATTTCCAATTCGGACCAAAATTTTTTTTATTAGAAAATTGGAAAAATCCAATTTTCTTTTTGTTGGCTGACCCGGGATTCGAACCCGAGACCTCATGCAGTCAAGTCCAACACCCGGACCGCTAGACCACATAGGCGAGAGGAGAGAATAAAAATATGTTTTAAATACTAGATACATACGTACCTAATTAGTATTATTCATTGATAAAAGATTTTATTGCAAAATATCATATTTAATACTTGTATTTCAAAACATTTTTGTTATGAAAAATTAGAATTGTTTTTAGTTTTCAGTTACATTTCGAAAATAACTAATAATAGAAACTTGTCATTATAGGTTTAAAGGGCTACAGGTTTGTAGTAAAATGGTTAATGTGTAGGAGCGATGGAGGCACCTGTTCTGTTTGTCGAAAGCAATAGCTAAAAGTTTTTACATTCGACAAACGACGAAAAACTCAATAAGAGTACGTATTTTTTAAAGGAAATTTGATTTTTTTTAAAGTGCTGAAAGAGCACTTGATAAAACTCGACTAAACCTTTTTTAACAAAAATAGTTGACACTAGCTGCGCCCCGCGGTTTTACCCGCGTTAGTCCCAATCCCGCGGGAACTCCGGGATAAAAAGTAGCCTATATGTTATTCTGGGTCTTCAGCTACCTACATACCAAATTTCATCGTAATCGGCTTTGTAGTTTTTGCGTGAAAGAGTAACAAACATCCATACATCCATACATACAAACTTTCGCATTTATAATATTAATAGGATTCAAACTAATCGACAATACTACAATACTTTGAATCCCTATTTAATGCGTTTACAAGAAAAAATAAAATCATTCCTTAATTACCACCCCAATGAAAATCAGTTATTATATGTTAAAAATTAATTTCGAAAATTATTAAATATCTATTAAAATTTAATTTGGAAGTGTTTAAGTCGAAAGGGTACTAACCATTGATCTCTAACAAGTTACTAACCAGTAACTTAAATCACTCATTGGTCTCTTAGTTTTTATGTCGTAGACAAAAAAAAATTGAAATGTAAAAAAAGCTTATAATTTTATAGGTACTTCATAAAATTCTGCATATAACAACATACACACAAAACGAATCAAGTATTACGAAATACTTGAATGCAAATTTATACAAAAGTTTCAACAGTAGGTACAGTTTTAATTGTTTCGGAAAAATGTAGCTGTAACTTGCGGACAGGCAGACGTGACGAATCTATAATGGTTTTTCCGTTTTTGGTTACTAAACCCTAAAAATCACGACATGGAATGTCAGAAAGTAGTAAATTATTAAGGTGGCTCTACACAATGACGGTGGTATTCGAGTATTTGCTATATTTGACAAATGCCTTCAGATATGGTTTATCGAACGTCTCAAATGAGGCAATAAGCAAACAAGACAAAAATATTGACTACACGTCATCGTTTCCAAAAGTATACGACACTAGGTGTTAGCCGCGGCTTCGCCCGCGTATTCTAGTTAAATATTCAATATTTAGCTCTCCAACGCTACCCGTTACAATTTCGAGATTGAGTGACCTGCGTCCTTCCCTAAAGTTTAACCTATTTTTTAAAAAAATATTGTAGGGGCTTCCACAAGCGTCTTACAGACTTAGATGATGATGATGACTAATTCGATGATTTGTTAAAATAAATCAAATAAAAATGAAAAAGATTCTCGGGTTCGATTCCCGACGGGGGCAGGCATTTGTGTGACGAACATTTAGATGTCAGCATTTCCGGGTCTGGGTGTTTATTAAATTTATTCTGGTATCTATTTAAGTATTTATATGTATTAATATCGTTGACTAGCACCCATAACACAAGCATATAATTTGATTACTTTGGGGTTAGATTCAATTCGTGTAACTTGTCCAGAGATATTTATTGTTATGCACTAATATTGATTATACTTTAAACAATGATAAAATTAATTAAAACTGTTGATTATTATTACTGATTAAATGATTTAATAATTTGATTGACGGATTGATTGTTTGATCTATTGATTGATTGATAATTATATGATACGAGTCCACCTGACGCGAGAGTCTGATACGAACCAATGATATCTTTGGTAATGATACGAGCCTCGGCTTGCAGCCGCACAGTGAAAACCTGCTGAAGCTGCACTAGGCTTAAGCGTATGATAAATGTTCGTGCCGAGCTCGTACAAATATTAAAATCAGTTTAGCAATTTCGGTGTGAAAACGGAACATACACTTTCTCTTTCCTAATTTTACCTCAGATAAAATACGTCATTTTCTCTACAGTTTCATCTGCACTTCCGTAATTCCTCTGAAATTAAACTCTATCTAAAGTTATAGAAACATCTAACAAAAGATTTTTTGAATTTATAAATACACTCTGTGGGCTAACCGTGCGGCGTCGGACATAACTTCTTGAGGTCGATGACTTCTTGACCCGGGTCGCGCAATAAAAAAAAACGGACTGGAAAGTATAAAGTTTCAGTTTTTTAATAAAAATAACGTTGCTTAACGTTGTTGTCCGGGTCGGATATGTGGCGGTTGGATACAGGCTTGCCACCTATCACATTGTGGGCCTTAGTCTTCGGCTTGTCGTGGGTGCCCTGGTTGGGCCTCTGCCTAACTTTTCGGAGATATGGATATGACGACACTTTTTTACAAACACACATTTAGAAATTCTAGCAAAAAATGTTTGAGCATTGCATGTTGCCGAAAAATCATTCAGGTCAAAATTAATGCCAACAGTGGTAACGGAATCCTCCAGGGTTGGAGTGCTACGTGCGGTCGCTCTAGTTGTGGAGAAGATCAGAGTTAAAGTTCATAAATAGTTGCAGAAGAAAGTAAAGCTCTTTTATTATGATCCGACTCAACGTCAAGATAATTTTAATCTTCTATCTCATTGCTGCGCAGAAGTTGAAGCATGTTATGCTGTGGCAGATTGCTGAGAAAGTTGAGACCTTTTCTCGCCATTTTTTAATTATTAGTAAGTATATAATACATTATTATTTATGCAAGAATGTCAATAATTGGACAACTAATTACTGAAACATTGATTAGGTACAATACAAAAAGGTAGGTATCGCCTATCCACGGTAAAAGAATAGATAGGTACCTTAAATCAAATAATGTATCTATTTAAATAAGGAAATTAACAAAAATAAGTATACTGAAGGACACGTCACATGATTCTTAAAAGAAAAATTCGTAAGACGGCGCAGGGCGCTTGCGCGAATGTTTGTGTTGTCATGTTGGTGTACGATAGCGCAATAAATGAATATTGTATTCTACCACATAAATAATAGTACTTCCATACTGATATTGAAAGCAATTCGTACAAAATTATTCTCTAACCATTTCAAAATATCAAAAATGCATAACGATAATATTCAAGTTTTCACTTCTGCCGTGCAACCCGTTTTTTTTAATAACGTATTTTTTTGGATAAGGATTAATGTCATATTTATAAAAACACTTACTTTACTTTAAGACAAATTTGGTTGGCATAAAGAAAGAATGAAAAATAAGGAAAATATATTTATTTGCGGAATATGTGTGTTGAAGTTGTTACAAAATTATTTAAGCTTTCCAACATAATCTACCACATTGTGGTGTGCAAATAATTAAACATTTTTTAAAAACTGATTATTTAGTTATATACACAATGTTTAAATATTCATTCAACAAATAGTTTTATTTTTATTACAATATAAGTTACAAACTATTTTAAAATGTTAACAATTTTAACCCTGTCTACCGTAAAATACCACCGTTTCCAAACCTATCCAGTCGGGAGAAGAAACGGCGAAACAAACTCCCCGGCAGCCAGTACTATAACCTATTGTCCTTGTAGTACCATCGTTTCCAAACATAGCCCGGTTTCTGAAATTATAAATTATTATAACCTATTATTACAAAATTTATATTATTTAAGCTTGTCTGCAAACAAATTTTTAACAATATAATATGTCTTATCTAACAACAAGTCAAATAACTTCTTTTGAAATCTTTTTAATGGCAATGATTTAAGATTAACAGGAATCTGGTTGTATATACGAATGGACATGCAATACATATTAGTTTTGCAAATATTGAGTTTTTGGTTAGGCACATGGTGTTTCTCACTATTTCTAAAATGTGATAAACCTAAGACCTCAGCATTTGTTTGAAACAAACGATGATGTTTTTTTACAAATACACATACAGCCAAAATATATAAACAAGGTAGGGGTAATATTTTAAGAGACTTAAAAAGTGGCTTGCATGAATGCAACTGATTAACACTACTTAATGCTCTTATACACTTCTTTTGAACTCTGAAGATTCTAATTATTTCTACAGAATTTCCCCAAATAGGTTTCTATAAATTTTAAAGAAAGAAAAAATTTCGCCCCAGACAGGATTTGAACCTGTAACCTTTCGTCTCAAGCCGACGAATGCTCTAACCAATTGAGCTACTGAGGATTCTAGTCCCGTGGCGAAATTTTTAATTCCTTTCTAACCCGTTAACGCGGGTAGTTATGTCCGATAGATACACAATTCTGAGTACCCACCAAATGAGTTCATCACCGATGAAATTCACATTTTTTTTAGAATGGACATAACTTTTCGTTACTTGCATGGTATTTCGTATTGGGATAAATTTCTATAAATTTTAAAGAAAGAAAAAATTAGAAAAAAATTTTTCTTTCTTTAAAATTTATAGAAATTTATCTCACGCACAGGGCAAGTGCTAAAAAAATAAAAATACGATCACCAAATAGGAATACCATATTGCGAAACGGAAGAAACATACCCATGATAAGTTAAAAGAGATGCTTTTAAGCCTGACACTTCTCTTTTTCGTCTTAAACCTATCAATTTTGTTACAAAGTGAATCAATATGCGACTTCCAATTACAAAATTTATCAATTTTTATTCCTAGGAAGTTGGTAAAATCTACATTCTCTATAGTAGTATTATTTAAAAAAAACATTATTTTTTTTTTAAATAATACTACTATACTATTTTTTAGCCTCTCTATAGTGTGCTTGAAATTCAACTAATTTTGTCTTCGTAAGATTTATTTTAAGATTATTTTCTTTCAACCATTCTGTTACCTTAGTTAAAGTTTTACTTGTTTTGTTACGGCGTCAATTACACTCTGTATACTTACTCTAGTATTACGATTTTCTGAACTAATCCAAAAATTGTATGCGTCCATTGCGTACGGAAGGCTAAGTGGTTTTATTTTTTTATGTATAATTATGTAAGAACTTGTCCAGATAGGGCAACTCACCCGCTGTATTCACAAGTTTCATTCACTGTATTAAGTTTACAGATTCATCCAAATTTTCTGATGAAATAATATTGCATACATTTGCTGCAAAACAATTGTGATCGATGACATAGTTTCACTATTTTAAATCGGCTTCTTCAGAAAATATTAATTTTTTGAAACTTGAGGAAACATCTTTAAATCTATATCAGAACAAAAAACACAACATGTGTTATTTACTTATTAAAATTTTATTTATTGGTATTTATTTGTTCTTTACCAAGTACCTTTGTAGGTACTTACCTTGTACTGAGCGCTTTAAAGGATGCTACTGCGACGACTGAGGGCTTTTTCTAGATAATATTATTCTCGTCAACGAGAATCAGAATCAGAATAATATTTATTCACTTGAACCATACAAGTGGTATTTGTGCACGTCGACTTTTGTATAAACTACCACCGGATTAGAATCGCGGCCTCACACTGAGAAGATCCGGCGAAAGAAACTCAGCGGGCTTGTCTTTTTTCAATAATAATAGTTACAATATAAACTATATTAAAAATACAAATTACAATCTGATTTAACTTAATTAAAAGGTACAACAAATCACATTACAAATTGCAGTGGGAGATTGAAAACTCTATCCCCAAGCATGTTCATCTTCCAAATACTTTGACATAATTTTGCTTATATACATTTTTTGAATTTATTTAAAGGTAAATCTCTAATACCAATAGGCAGCTTATTGTAAAAACGTATACATTGACGGAAAAAGATTTACTAATTTTATTAGGACAAGTTTTTTATACGGCTAGATTATTTTTATCTCTCGTATTTACATTGTGAACATCACATTTTTTCACGCAGGGAATCCCTTACATTCAGATTATATATAGCTATAATAGCTCTTTTTGTAATACATATGTAGCATTTATATTTGCAGAATTTCCCCAAAGACATTATGTGATACTATGATAATAGTTAAAATACACTATTCGCGCCGTTTCAACATCTGTTAATGTTCTTATTTTTTTTACTGCAAATGCTGCTGAACTTAGCCTTATTGCCAGGTTTTTCAATATGAGAGCCCCATTGTAATTTATTATCAATTGTGATGCCAAAAAGACAGTGGAATCAACCAGATCCAGTTTAGATCCATTTAGTTGTACATTGGAATCTACTAGCCTAACATTGGGCATTGAAAATCTAATACATTTCGTCTTATTACTATTTAAAAAAAGATTATTAACTGTGAAC
>NJDD01004718.1:15217-30470 GCA_002245505.1 Calephelis nemesis | reverse complement strand
ATTATACAAACTATGAAAATTATATGCTTGTGTTATGGGTGTTATATAGTACTAATAATATATAGAAATACTTAAATAGATACCAGAATAAATTTAACAAAACCCAGACCCAGATTCACAGACATCTGTATTGATCACCAATGCCTGACCTCGTTGGGAATGAAACCCTTGCCCCTACTGTTGGTCGGTGGATTTAAGTACTGGCCCCTCAGTCAATAAGGCAGTACCAAGTTTTTTGTTTGGAATGTAGGTTTTTTATAAAATGATAGTGGAAATAATGTAATCTAGATAACTAATATCTAGATATATAATAATTATGTCTACAAATTTAAAGAAATATATAATTTTTTTTAATTATATATTTCTTTAAATTTTAGTGATTTTTAAAATATAAAAAATATTACTTTCCTTTTTCATAGCCCTTGAAAACAGCCAGTCAAATTAATTAGCTGATTGTGGTGACATAATATATAAAAATTACCATCCTCTGTACATTTTCGTCACGCACTATTAATTTCTAATACCATAGTCATTGTTACATGACGATCAACATTCAATGTCCATATTTTACTTGTTCAAACCCACACAGAAAAATAATTTAATTTTAGAAACAGAAATTTTTATAATAAAAACTGTATAATTTTTGTTGGTAGATGACCGCCTCTATGGTCGAGGGGCTAGCGTACACGCCTACCTACACTGAACAACTGCGAGGCTATTCGATTCCCGATGGAGGCAGACATTTGTGTAATAAACATTTAGATGTCTGCATTTCTAGGTCTGGGTGTTTATTAAATTTGTTCTGGTGTCTATTTAAGTATTTCTATGTATTACAATCGTTGACTAACACCCATAACACAAGCATATAATTTGCTTGCTTTGGGGTTCAATCTATTTGTGTCAAAATATCAAATTGTGTAACTTGTCCATAGATATTTATATTATTATATTTAGCTAAAGCATTTAACAAATTTCATATTTTATTGTTACAGCAGTAATATAACCAAAAGATTTTTATGTTTTTTATTCTACTAATATTTTTCTTTTTCAGGTCTGGATATTCTTTTTAGACATATGCTGTTTGTTATTCTGGCAATTCACACAATTCATATTTCTCACACAAACCGCCATTTTCTTTTTAATGGAACAATTACGTATTATTGATATCAAAACTCTCTCAATTTTCCTCCATTCTCACTTTAGTGGGTTATATTCTGCGGTTCTTCTGTTACAAGGCAATGATATGCTGAAAACATCCTTATTTGCATCTTACTTCATCGTTATATGTTGTTATTGTTTATTCTTCAGTTCTTTGCGCATTAAGGTTCAAAATCGCTTGGACCTTTTTATTGAGATATGGCTGGTAGTCCTTAGAGTCCTTATATCTATATGTGCAGCATTTTATTTAAAGAAATCAATAAGTGATGTTTTAGAAGTAGAAGAGGACACTCATATTTGGGATATATTATTCTCTAAGTTTACAAATTTTAGTTCATTTCATACTTTGATATATACCTGTTCTGAGGTTTTTGATTTCATTTCATTTAATTCAATTAAAAAGATAACCTATTCCTTGTTGATTCCAATAGTTTTATTAAATATTTTCAATGTTGGTAAGTTTTGGGTAAAAGAATCTTTGTGTAAATGTGAGAAAGATAGACAAGAACGACAACAAGAAATAGAAAGGGACAAAGATAATGAAGATGAAGATAGTGGTATAGAGAACAATGAAAAGAAATTATTACCAGTAGATTTAGATATTCTGGATAAGAAAATAGAATCCAAATTGGAGTGTACAGATGGTTTGGTGTTATTTTTGAGAAATCTAGATATAGATGCAGCTATTTTTTATAATATACTTCAAGGAGTGGTTTTTGGAGTCATGGCCGGGTTGATAATGAGATTAAAGCTGTTGTTTGTACCTCAAATGTGCATTTTGTCTTCATTATTGCTCAACAAAAAATATTGTAGGTGAGTTTCTCACAAAATTATGCTCAAGTTTATACTTTTCAACGTCGGCGCTTGGTGGAAATCTATAGTGTGTTTGATAACTTTTGTACTTTTTCAATTTTTTTTATGGTATTGGGAGGCAAACAAGCAGACGGATTTCCTGGCAAGTAAGAAATTCGTGCTGCCTAGAGACACTAAAGTTTGTAATAGTGCGTTGCCAACCAGAGGCCGGGATGTTAGGCCACAAGCAAAATTAAAATAAAATTTTGCTCAAGCAGAGGAGATTGAAAATATACTTTCCAACGTCGGCACTTAGTGAAATTCCGTTGTGTGTTTTATAACTTTTGTACTTTTTTACAATATCCTATAATATAGATTTTTTGTAACCCTTAAGATAACTTATTTCACTTTATACAAAATCATATTTATAAATAGCTTTTACCAGAGATTTCCTTGTGAAAGATAACATTTTTTAAGAAATAGTGCATATTATACTATATACTAACATATATAAATAACATCTCTGAAAAAAAAACACAAATTGATCTAACCTTTAACTAAGAAAACTGTCTGCTTGTGTTAGTCAACGATACTAATACAAACATAAAAATACCTAAATAGGCATCAGAGTAAATAACACATAAGTCACATGAGGTCTCGGGTTTGATCCTCGGGTCGTGCAACTAAAATTTACTAATAAAAACAATGTTTCCCTGAATTGGTTATGTGACGGTTGGCGATAGGCTTGCCATCTATCACATTGTGGGACTTAGTGTGTTCGGCTAGTCGTGGGTGCCCTGGTTGTGCTTCTGCCTATCTATTCAGGGCGTATATCATATGGGCGTGAAGAAACTTATAAACCCATCTCTTCTTATTTTAAGGGGTTGTAATAGTCTTTAATTATTTTTTTCAGACTGCCTAAGCCACTTTCAAAATATTTGCCCATATTTTGGGCAATATTAATGATTCCTATTTTATGGGCCTTGTACTTTAATATGAAAGAAGAAATGTCTTATATAGGTAATTATTTTTAAGATGTAACGCCTTAGAACTTGTCTGGAATCGAACCTGAATCCCCGTGGTTCGAGAATTCGTGTTCGACCCCAGATCTGTAAGGTTACCCAACATTATGCAAGTTAGGAATTGGAATCGGATTTGACATTTTAAGTAAGTACTCTTATGCACAGAACTAGCGAATTAACATTTAGATAAACAATAAATAATTATATCACATTGAGTTATTTTTTTGGAACTAATTATTGTTAAAAAAATATCTTCAGGCTGATATCCCCGAAGAAGTAGGCAGAGGCACAAGTAAGGTATAACTAGCCGAAGATACTAAATCCGATCAGTGATAAGTTGCAATGCTTTCGCCAACAGGGTAGGTACATATCCAATCCCGGGCGACGTTATATTTATTAATAAGTGTTATTTTATTCGCTAGTATCGTGTTCAAGATGACACAAATCCGATTCCAATTTGCAATTAGTATAAAATCGAGATTCAAGAATAACCCTTAAAATGTTATGCTGCATCTGGGCACTTATTACATATTTTATTTTCGGTACTAAATACTTTTATACTTAGGTATTAGAATTATTGAAAAACACACATATCTACCACAAGCGTTATCGTTTACATTGGATTAAAATAAATACATGTAATTATATACATAGCATATCTACATATGGGTTGCAAAAATTAAAATGTTTGAATTGTTTTAACAAAAAAAATATAAACCAAACAGTTGTCCGCGTCTTCTCTCACAAGTTGGTTATTTGGCTCTGCCGCGAGAACCCCTTGAAATGCGANCCGCTAGAACCCCTTAAAAAAGAAAACACCTCTGGCGCGAGACCTCCCCCCCTGTATTGAAAAAGGCGATGAAAGATTGATTTTTGAAGTGAAACTTCTTCAGAATCGTTGTGATTTCAAAACGGGTGCAACGGAAAAACGACGGTTAAGAGACACAAATAAATTCATCTCATTCTTTTGTCGATTTACTGAAGTTTCACTTCTATCGTGTGTGAATCGCACACACACCTTTTTTTTTAATTTTTAGTCTTTTAATAGATCAAAAGTGTTATCGAATCCGCAACGCTCAAAATTTGGCCCGTACTATAGATATAACCCTGTATAATATAACGTTATAGTTTAGATATTTCCAGGTGAATTCAGCGACTACCCTCAAGAGGAGTTGCTACAATGGATCTCGAAAGAGGCAAATGGAGGAGCATTCGCGGGTTCGATGCCCATCCTAGCCACAGTGATGTTGTCAACGCGGCGACCCGTAGTGGCTCATCCGCATTACGAACACTTTGAAGCTAGGTAATATTAATGTACACATTTTAATGACGTGACTACTTTTCTATGAACGGGATTTGAACCAACGACCTTTGTCTGAGTTGTCGTCTAAAACTCGTTATATACTAAATAATTCTAATTTTTAAGTTTGTAAATTAAACAATTAACACTTGCCCGAATCGGTACTTCCGCTTTAACTATTCCTACCGTCATAACGTCAGTGCTTGCCATTGACGTGTTCCGGTTCGGACGATAAGGTAGCCGGTAAACTTACCTTTTCTCCAGGCCTAACAACCCGGCTGCAGGTTGGCAACGCACCATTACTATCTTTAGCAGTGTCACCAAGGCGGCGTGAATTTCTTACCATCAGGAAATCCTTTTGCTTATTTGCCTTCCAATATCATAATCTTTTTTCAATTATTATGTGAACCGTCCTTATTTTTACAAAAAAGTACATTTTTAAATGTTTTTTTGTTTCTTTACAGGCAACGTGTGTACTCGGTGTACAAAATGTATGGGAAATTCGCTCCGAACGATTTCTACCAAGAGTTAAACCGTCTCCGAGCCACTTATTTAATAGTTGAAACCAAATATTGTTATGAGAGAAGCGCGTGAGTTGTTTTCTATTATTTAGTAGTTAAATTTGAAATATAGTGTTTTAGTTTAATTAGATATACTAGTTTTAATATAGTATCAAAGTTTTCCCCGATATGTACATATGTTTATAAATATATCTTATTAAGAATTATGTTTGACGTCCTATTTTTTTGCAGCAAAGGATGTTCATTTGAAAATATATGGGACTTAGAAGTGCCAGCGTTGAAATCGAACCCCAAACTGTGCCACACATTGCTCACTGAGCCGGTGGAGCATTATTATCCGCTGTTCAGAAATGAGCAATATGCTGTATTTCGCATTCATGACTTCAGTGTCAGGTATTTTAGATTTTTATTAGACTATAGAAACAAGCAAGTAGGCGTCTCCTGATGTTGATACACGTCGCCTCAACAACAGAGTTATTAGTGTGATGCCAACCGAAACGAGGGCGGATACATAAGAAGGGGTTAGGGTGGAGGGGTCAATCTCCTTGAGTAGAAATATACCTGGGTCCAACAGTATTTCCTTTTTGGAGTCTGCCCAGACTGAACCTTGATAACATGACCTCCCTGGCGTGAACATTGCATCCGTCCCTGAACCTGAGACTGGGATGTTAAGCCTCTTGCACCCGCTTAACACATCACTCAACACGACGATGGCGAGTACAGATGTAAACGTGGTGCTATATTTTACGCTCAACTTAAACGCGCCTCCCTAGTAGGCTACATGTCGTTGTGCAAAATATTTCAAGACAGGAATATGTGCGGGGAAGTGAGGGAGCGTACCGCGCTGTCGCTCATAGTTTTTCATAATCGTGCTCTCTTTGTGCTTGGGTACATTGCGTAAATTTTTTATTTTGTTTTATTAATGATATATTTTATACTATATACATAATTTTAAAATAAATATTGTTATTTTAACAAACACACAACCTTTTGGATATGTAGTAAATATTGGTAGGATATGACATTATTTTCTTACTTTCTTGCGCATGCGTTGAATTAAAAGTTTTAACACAAACTTTTAACATTAAAATCCTATATTATCCCTGATAGACATAGACTATATTATTAGAGGGCTAGTATTATACCTATACTTTAGTGCAAATATTTAGGGGAGTTCCATTTTAAGTATATTTCTTTAACCAAAATATGTACTTTTCCACGAATAGACATCGTAGAATAGCTATGATTTTCATACAAACTTTCCTCCCCTTTTATAGTCTTTTGAGCCTTGATTTTTGAAAAAAAAGTAGCCTATGTTTAAACCCAAATCTTTAGCTCTGCTTATCAAATTTATTCAAAAGCAGTTTAGCCGTAAAAGAGCAACCGAGAGACATTCGCATTTTTAGTATTAGTTGGGACTAAAGTCCCTGTGAAAAAGTACCATTCGTTTTTGAAAAACATGGTAATACAATAGAATTCCATCTACAGCTGACGATGGAAATTATAAACATTTCCCCGGTGTTGGTCCGGGCTACTTTGCAGAATAGACCATCTGCCTTCCTGTGCCAGGCAGCCCGTAAAAGGCGAGCATAGGCGTACCGTCACTAACACCGTGACATTTGACTAAGTGGTAGAGTCTCGCCGCGATTCGCCCGGATTGGTACCACCGCCTTACCTATTCCTGCCGCCATAATGTCAGCGCTTGTCGTTGACGTGTTTCGGTTCGGAGGGTAAGGTAGCCGGCAAACTTACTTTTGCTCGAGGCCTAACATCCCGGCCTAAAGTTGGCAACGCACCGTTTCCATCTTTGGTGACTCTAGGCGGCGCGAATTTCTTAGCATCAGTAAATCCGTCTGCTTTGATTCCTTCCAATATCATATAAAAATCGTTTTCTTTTTTGCTTCAGATATATGCCTCGATGTTTCGACACCTGACATTCAATTCATACGCCGTATGTGGAAGCATGTTGATACCATCACAATAATCTGGTTAGATCACTACCATTGTCGGTGATGATGATGTTTTATCACCTTTTTTACTTTATGCGTAGTATTTACTAAATTATTATAAAGGATATTTTAAGTTCATGTCCTTGGGATAAATTTCCTCGTGATTTAAAAAATGATAAGTTTTATTTTAGCAGGATTTGAACCTTTGACCTTGGTTGTATACTTAAATACGTATTTTAAATTTCACTGTCGAAAAATTTAACCTGACTTCGTGTTGCACTGTCCTATATATGAAGTTTAAATTTTACTAATGTCAGGATCCGAACCAGCGATCTTCGCCTTATTTGCATTCGTAAGGGCTAATGTCAGGATTTGAACCTGCGATCTTTGAATTACACTTCATTCGTAGGGGCGAACAAACGTCATGTCTATTGTTTTTTTTTTATTTAAATCAGTGGAAAGTTATCCCAGGCATAAAGAAGTGCTAAAATAAAAATATCTTTAGGAAAATTAAAGTTATGTTCATTATATTATACTGTAAAATTAACTCATTCCATATTACACGTGATAGTGTAGTTATGGGTGGTAATTTCTGACATTGTCGACAAAAATAGATAATAACGTATGAACTTAATCCATAGTGACTCAGTTTGCAAGGCAACGTCAGCACTAAAGTCATTGATTCAAGTCTTGTTTATAGTGATTTTCCTTTCTACATAAAATTTTTGTAAAGAATCATTAGTGGTTCAGTTGGAAAAGCAGTGTCAGTAAAAAACCACCGCATTCAAATCCTGGAGAGGATCATAGCCATCTTGTTTTTGAATAGCGTGATACCGTTCCAAATATCAGCTGGCCCCAAAGTGACGTCATATGATTACAAGTATTAAGAACTACTCATGAGATATGATTGTTTTTTTTCTACAAAGATATATTTACATTCACTTCTGAAATGACGTCATCATGGCCGCTGTGCCTCAGTACAAATGCCAAACAGTATGGAAACTACCTACAAACTTTTAAAACTGACAAAAACAAACGTGCGTAACGACGAGGACCCTAAGCGGTTTTCGCGGTGCTGCAGTAGCGAGCTTCGCACCAAACGAATGGTTATGTGTCATTATCTTTCCGGGATATTTTTAAAATGCCACTATTGCATTATTTTTTTTAATTCAAATTTTACTTTTATTAGCGCGTCGTCAGTGGATTACCCTACTTATGTTATTTGTAAACTATAAAGTTATTGAAATTCGATACTACATTCCGTGGGTAAGTACTTTATAAACTAGGATTATTTTTCAGTGTTTCGTATTTGTACTGTGACGGCGCAGTTGTTTTATATAACTTTCTGAAAATAATTAGTAAACCAAAAAGTACGTAAATGTGTTAGGAGTGTATGAACATAAATTACTAGCATATTATTATCTGTGAGTTAATCTGGAAACATACTATCGTCGCGGCTGACGGACGTGTCTAACAGCCGTGACTTTCAGGGTATTATATAATGAAAGTACCCTGAGTCGTACAAACTATCGGACGTTAGTCGCGGACGTGACCTTAAGTGTTCGGAAGTGAGAATAATATCTGGCATGCTGTATGTTTATGTCAGCTGTTAGCGTCCGCGGACGGTATGTGCACACTTATCGGTCGCGGCTTTAATGTATTCCCAGCTTAAGTTGTTAGGTTGTAATGTTACATAGTATACTTACATAGCTCCATACTTCTAGTCCGTTTTGAAATTGCATCCAATAGGCGGCGACCAACGCCAACCTCCCGCCCAATCCCAACACAAATTCTTAAAAACCACACCTCCGGTTTAGGCAAAGAAGAACTCTTTTTCGCCAGACGCTTAACGCAAAGCCATGAACCACGTCTACTCCTCCTAATAACCCACCCAGTAACCAGAACGCAACACCAGGCCGAGGTTCGGTATCCCCCACAGATGTCAAGACACAGTACAAATATAAACCAGTATGTAAACTACTTAAAACGTTAGAAAATGGCTCACATACCTAAACATGCTCATCGATGAGGCCACTTAGCAATTGTCGCGGTGTTGCAACTTAACAAGTGGCGCCTCAACTTACATTTTTATTTCTTTTCGCGATGTTTTCTTATTAATACCACGAGCATATTTGTCTTTTGCTGGGATTAAACGGCGCCACGAGACTATCTACTTATATTATTTGTAAATTTTGTAGTGATTACAATTCGCTTGCTAAAAAAACAAAACGACAACCCTATTACTTCAGTGTACGTGTTTTATTAACAGCCTAGTTTCCATACTGTTTTCCATACATGTACTGTGACCAAAATTATTTGTTCAACTCGGCAATCGCTGAACACAGACCAGTAGGGTTACTCTTGAATCTCGATTTCATACGAATTGGAAATTGGGATCGTTTATGTCATTTTAGGTACTTTTGAACACAATACTAGCGCGTTATTAATGTTTTGTTACAAACAAATTCGACGAGTACGATAAAATAATGTAATGTTAACTATTAACTAAATGTTAATAATTCGCCAGTACTGTGTTCAAAAGTACCTAAAATGACACACTCGATTCCAATTTCCAATTGCATGCTACCTACCACATTGTAATGCTGAAGACACTAAGAAAAAGAAGTCTTCGGCTAATCGTGGGTGTCCTGGTTGTGTCATTGCCTACCTCTTCGGGAATATGGGCGTGAAGATACAGATGTTATTAGGTGACATGTATGAAACTTATAATAACGTTTAAGATTTACACATGTTATTTTTTTAATAGGTTGCTATACTCCAGTATTATCTATCCCCATAAGAAAGTAGTTAAATATATGTCTCTACTAACATCTTGTCCCAAATTCACGTCGTATATATGAAAGTGAAATGAATTGGTATTTGTACATATCGTGTAACCCTATTTGTACATACCTAATGTATTGTAAAGTTTTTGGTTTTCTTTTATCAAAAATCCAATTTATCCTTTGACGTCAGACGTAAAAATATAAGCTAAAATGGGCGCATTTTTTTCAAGGCAAATAACATACGAAGTCTAGAAACACCAAAGAAAACGTTTATTTGGTTAATGCTGACTGACCAACTGACTGATCTAACATTTCTCGCTTTAATGACGTAGACATCCGCTAAGGATCTAAAACGGGTGAAAAAGAGGGTAAAAGTTGTCAATGAGAAAGTAGTTTTTTTAATTTTGTTTAATCTGTTAGTTGAGATATCTTTATGTAAAAGAAAATTTTAATAAACGCAATATCTGATGCCCGCACGAACAAAGTCGCGGGCAACGGCTATAACTACTTATAGATCCTTAATTTTAGTTCCTTGTTCCACCGGTAGATGGTGCTTATTTTATTGACGAATATTTGTAAGTATTAAAATGTGATTTGTACTAGTTACTTAAGCATTTAAAATAAACATTTATTCTTTTATGTTGTTTTTTTACTTCTATTTAAGTTCAGGAATCTTTGTCGCGGTCAGTGTTTGTGACAAACGAATAGTATGTCGTGGCAGAAGGAAGGTACTAATCTATGTATTAATTCTTGATGCCAAAACTTTGGACCCCTTTTTACGAAAATTGCGAGAACGCAGGAGCATAAAATTTGGCACACTTATAGTTTATGTGTAGGAGTAGTGCAGAACGCTAATGTTTTTTAATAATAATGCTTAAAAATACATTAAATCAATAAATAAAACATTACCCACACTACCATGCATTTGACACACACAAACAAATATGTAGATGATAACGATAAACGATTCCAGATGGCGCACTAAAAGTTTGGAAACAAAGTAGTTGGTCTTGAGAAATGAAGATGGTGTTCTTATCAAGATATTAACATTTATTATGGTCGAATTTCGAACAACGAGCGACCACTAGTCTAGCTAAATTTAGAAACTAAACATAAACATTTAATAATAAAACGCAGCAAAACTGGAAAAAGGGACTTTTAACTATTTCATTAGGTACCACGTCGCGATTTTGTAATTATTTTTTCGAAAAATACCAAATAATGCTGAAATGGTCCCATGTGATTTTTATAACCATCATACTAGTGGTTTTTGAATTATACTAGCGGCCGGCCCCGGCTTCGCACGTTTATAAAATATACATATAAGCCTTCCTCTGCAGTCACTTTATATATTAAAAAACTGCATCCAAATCCGTTTCAGAGATTTTAGCATATACAAAGGGACAGAGGAAGCGACTTTGTTTTATATTATGTAGTAATAATAGGTACGTATTCTAATCTTCATTTAAAATATATAGGGGACCACCTCGAAAACTCGAAACTACCTGATTAAAAAACCAAAGTATAATGTAGAACACATATTTTTAGATCGATTAAAAACGCTAATGAGCTTAAAAAGAATTGACGCCTTTAAAAGATGAGTGGTCGTATTGACAAATAACGCACACATCCAACAATCACCAGGCGCTGGTTCGATTTCCTACAGAGTGAGAGTTTTTATGACGTAGGTGCCTATATTCCCAAGTCTGGGATTAAATACATTTTGGTATTTCTATTTTTCTATGTATTAGTATCTATCTTCGACTAATATCCATAATACACTGTCTAAGCTGATAAATAATTATTCATATTTTTAAATGAAGAAACACTTGTCGAGCAAAGCACAAATTTTTATTTGAAGAATTTTTAAATGAAGAAGCACTTGTCGAGCAAAACACAAATTAAAATGTAGGCATTGTTGACCTCGAACCTTCTATTTTTACCACTTGTTGTTATAATAATTGCCAGTGTGTTTCTTTGGTTGTACAACTAACTGATATTAAAATTTTTGTTTGTAGGTAGAGATAGGAGGGTGGAGATAAACGAACCTTTTTTCCCCATATCTAAACCAGTTCCCGCGGGAGAGCTAAGCTTGAATACCCTGGCAACATTTATTTTCTTAGTCCTATAGATATTTAACCACATTATCCGAATCTTCGGTTATCCTAAACAATTCAAACTGGCCTATCAAGTTTTTCGTGACCCTTACAACGTGAACGTAAACAGGTAAACATCGTCTGAAGTCAATGACGTAAACTAAAAATACCCGATCCCAACTTGATCCGCGTTCATGCTTATTTATTTCATTATTATTACCTCTAACCTCTGTTGTGAAGTTTATCAAATAGTGTTGCCAAGTATTAATTTTTACCAGAATTATGGGAATTTATTTTTACACCTGTTAACTAGTGCTCTTGTTCGAATTATGATATTATATTATGTATTATTTATCAAAAAGAGTACCTATGTATTATTAATTATATAATAATTTCATAATCATATTTCTTTCCCGTTGCGTCTGTATTCGCTATTGTCGTTTTTTAGTAGTTAGGTTTAAACTTAATCGTCAATCAC
Source organism: Calephelis nemesis (assembly GCA_002245505.1). Lineage (NCBI taxonomy): Eukaryota > Metazoa > Arthropoda > Insecta > Lepidoptera > Riodinidae > Calephelis > Calephelis nemesis. The sequence goes on along the minus strand of NJDD01004718.1, from coordinate 18,368 downwards.
ATTTTAAAATAAGTTTAAAGTTTGATTTTTTTAATTATTGTACATACAATTATTGCTATTAGGTATTTTAAAAAAGGAGTTACCCCTATTTATCAGTAAGTTTGGATGGGAAAAAAGTATTTCCCGCCTATTTTTTGTTGCCTGACTTGTGGATCGAACCCGGGACCTCAAACAGTTAAGTTAGACGTTGGACCACTAGACCACACAGGCGATAATAATTAACTGGATGAGAAATAAATTAATGTCATTCTTTGATTTAAACTTAGGATAACAACCTTTTATTTTCCTATACAAACTGCCAAGTTTTAGCTGTCAGGCGAAACGAAGTTTGCCGAGGTGGTTAGTAAGTATTAACATTAATATAACTATTTACTTATTATAAAATATGTAATCCTATTATTTGTACTTAGTTAAACATTTTACAATGTTTAGGTAAATTTCCAAATAATTGAACAGTAGAGGAGCGCTGTCGACATGAATTTATTTTTCCAAATGTCTTAAGTTTTTGTAAGCATTATGAAGTATCTTCACGCCCGAATCCCGGAAGATGTTAGCAGAGACACGCACCTACTCCTAGCAGAAGACAAAGTCGAAAGTCCCGGAATGCGATAGGTGCAAGTCTATCGCTAGCCGGCCGCATATCCAATCACGGTTGACGTCGTTTTTATTGTTTTTGGCGTAGTTGTTTTTTTTAACAAAACTGCAAAAACATATTTTCTTTTATGTTCCCTCGCGTATACGAACTGCCCAGAAATCGAAACATTGAGCCCATGAAGTCAAGTCCAACACCGGACCGCTAGACCATAGGGGTGTTTTTTTTAGGAATGAATAATGTGTTGCCAATCACGCGGTTGTTACAACTTCATCGAGCTTTGTGGCCCGAGCAGAGTGCTTAGCACCACAGAGACGAAAAAAAATGATTACGTAAGCGTTATTTAACTATTTACTGTTGTAACAATCAAATAGAAAAAAAGGTATGTATTAATATTTAATATTATAATTTGTACCTAAGTTCTTTATTTCTCTAGGGTTTGGCATTCACGGTAATATTTTGCCATTAGTCAATTAGAAATTTGCATCAAATTTACCAAAATCGGGATTTAATTATAATTAATCATAAGTCGTCAATAAGTCATTGGGTAAAGCGTCGGCAAGCAAGAGTAGCGGCAATGAATAAATTCACGATAGGTACGCTAATTTCTTTATGATTATACTTTAACTGAACAAAACTGTACAAAATGTCACCAAAATTGACTAATTTAATTTAATATACCTAAACACGAAATTCAATGCTTAATTACGAAAAAACTTCGAACATCTTTTCTCTCGATAGCGCCAAAACTCAACTTGTAAGTTTTCTTTCTTTCTTTCTTTAGGCTTTGGCATTCACGTTAGTATTTCGCCATTAGTCAAGTAGAAATTTGCATTAATTTGCATCAAATTAAATAAAATCGGCATTCAATTATAATTAGTCATCAGTCATAATTCATAAGTCGTCAATAAGTCATGTCAGGCTCTTGGGTAAAGCGGTGGACTATTTACACAAGCTCATGTAATGTGGATTGGCGGCAACGAGGAAATACACGATGCTAATTTCTTCATGATTATTTCATTTGTGCACTTTCACTGAATAAAATTGTACAAAATGCCACCAAAATTAACTATTTTCACTCAATATAAACACGAAACTCAACAATTATGAAAAAACTTCGACCATCGTTTCTCTCGATGGCGCCAAAACTCAACTTGTAAGTTAAAAATAATAGTTGCAATGTTTTTTTTTCATAGTGAATTTAATAACGGGGTAAAAGAACTGAAATGCATATGGCAACGTTTGAGCATCGCTTTATGCCACACATAAAACATAACCGGTCGATGTAATGCGAATAAAGGCCTATTCACAACAGAGCGGATCCTCTCCCCGTGGCGGTAGCGGTATCCTGATGGGTATGCGAATACCGCGGTGTTCACAACACAGCGGTATCCGCTACCCATGCCGGTAGCGATACCGCTGTGTGCCGTGCAGAGCGCTCGTCTTTGTTCGTGTTGTGTCGTCGCCGTCGCCATCTTGTGTGCTGCATTTTGTATAACATGATTTGAGTACAATTACTGCAATGGACGCTATCAATGAAGAAGAAGAAGAAGCATTGCTTTTAATAGCATTACTTGAGGATGAAAGAAGGTATGTGACTCTATCCTATTATAGATAATAGTTTCTATGTGTTATAGCAAGCGGCAAGGCTTTAGACTGACATTAAAATGAATCTGACAGGGGAAATCATAAGCTAAACGCACTCTAGTATTAAGTTATAGCTAGAGAGCGTTCAGCTTACGAGTTCCCCTGTCAGATGTTATTTTGATGTCACTTTTGTTCGGGCTCATCTCACGTTATTAATTGCTGCTTCTTTGCTAGAGGCTCCTAAATTATTAATGAATTGACTTTATAAATCTTTTCTCTTCGACAGGGCAATAATTTGGATCCATGACATTTGTAGAGACCGTGAAATCTACGGGAAATTTCACACGCTTTACCCACAGCTACGACAGGAAGAAAGTCGATTTTTTGGTGAATTTCGAATAGATACGGAAACGTTTGATGAATTATTAAATCTGATCAAGCCAGACATAACAAAGTCAACTGCGTTTCGACGTCCAATTGGCGCGGAGGAAAGACTAGCTATAACTTTAAGGTAGGTAACACATAATAAAACCGACTCCTAAACTGAGTAACACTGAAGTAAACTAACACAAAAAAGAATGAAATCATTTGTCATAAATAAAAAAAAAATAATACGAGTCAAATTGAGTACATCCTCCTTTTTTGAAGTCGGTTAAAAAGAAATACATTATTTTCACATTGTTTATTTGAAACAGGAAAAAACATACACGTACGATAATAAGACTATATAATATTCATTTGATAATATCATCGATCTGGCTTTCAAAATCAATATCATCCAGATCCTCGTATGGGGTTGATGATTGTTGAGAACAAATGTTTTGTCCTGTCTTACTAGATGTTCCTGGTACGCTACGAGATTGTGTATAAGGGTCTTCTTGCACTTCTTTCTCTCCGACGTCTAAAAGATCGGAGGATAGATTGTTATAGTAAGACCTCGCTGTAGTACGATCAGAGGTTAATGAAGTTCCT
>NJDD01004718.1:0-13001 GCA_002245505.1 Calephelis nemesis | reverse complement strand
TTCGCGACAGCTGCGGTATTTCCATACAAAATACCCAGCGGGATACCGCTTGGGTATTACCGCTACCGCAACGGGTAAAGGATCCGCTCTGTTGTGAATAGGCCTTAATGCGATAACAGCATCAGCGAGCAAACGTGTATTGCTTCGCCTTATGTCGTGCAGGTATTATGACGTCACAGGTAGCAAATAAGATATTGAGAAAAGAAGTTATTTTTTATTAGTAACCTAATAAACTAATAAATATAAAATTCGCCAGCAACCAGATAAAAGTGAATCCCTATTTCGCGTGTTCATCACATCACGCCTAAATAGATCTTTTATTTTTTTGTTGTGTTGGTTATTGTCCGGACAAGGTCCTTGTGGAGATACAAACCGGGAAAATTGTAGGGAAAGTGGGAAAATAAAACTTAATTTTTTAGTACAAATTGATAGCAACTGTTAATTTCAAGTGATACAAAGTTCGTCTGTTCGGCTAGTAGTCATAAAAACTGCTTTTGAGAGTTTATCTACTAACTACGTTCCTATATATATATATTCATAGATTATAATATTAACATGTAAGCTATGCCTATATTTGTATAAGAATTGGCCGTGTTGTTTTATTAATTATTAATATTGTAATAAGAAGATGTATTATTAGGTATAGAAATGTATAAAAACTTGACCTTAAAACTCGTTTGAGGAAAACTTGACTCAGTAATTCACCTCACTGGTTAGTATCGTCGGAATTACCAACACAGAAACATCGTAATAAGTAATAACTTTATAGTGATGTGATATTAGTTTTATATAAACTTTTTTAATAATGTGTGTCATTTTATTCTTATTAATAACAGGTAAATTTTGCATATTCTTAGTTGTTAATTAGGAAGGTTAGGTACACAAACACGTTTGTTATAAATAACAATAAAGCAATTTTGTGCTGATATACAAAGTTATGATTCTATACTTATCAAATCCGGTTACGTGCGAATTTACTTATAAGTAAACGGTTCCGTTAAGTAAATAAAAATAAAAAATATAGATACCATATAAAAAATTTGGACGTAGGTACACCTCTAGTGCGTAGGTATCAAGAAATAGCTTACCCGATTTTACTATAACAGTTAAAGTGTAATAGCTTGACGTATAAAGGAAGTTTTTAGTTTTTTTTGTGTGTTTCTCAGTGTCTCTCTGTCTGTGGCGTCTTAACTTTAGAATGGACGGATAGACTTGTTTTTATGCGTATTTTTTTAATTGAAAGCTGACATGATCGAAATATCTGTTAATAACATACCTAGGTAGGTATACGCTTTGTCGAGGGGTGGGGTAATTTTTAAATTTAGAATTGAAAAATACCAATTTATATTTTCTCTTAGTATAATCAAATAAAAAAGCTGGAGGGTAATAACCCTTAAAGTAATTGACGCAACAGACGAGATTCCTGCCATCCAGGGCCACATTAAAAAATTTGATAGATTCTTACGATGCGGTTTTTTTTTTGAAACCTGATGTCGTGGTGTCGAAATGGGTCTTAGATAGGTATGCCCCGGGGCCTCCACAAACGAGAGCCTTCACACTAGAGACTTCGCAAAAAATAAATTCAAATTTCGACAAGGTACCTACTACCTACACAATTTTCCTTGATTATATTGTTCCTTAATATTAATAGAAAACTCGTCTAAAAAAATGTTAATTTTATTTGAAAAAAAAATAGTTGTGATCTCTCACCTTTATTGCCCCGAGGCTTTCAGTCCTTTTGATCCGGCCCTGTTGGCACCGGTTGTTAAAGCGTCGTAACCATCTTTATTATCTGTATGTAGACATGACTTAGTTATTTCTTGCCATCTGAGAAATTAGTAAAAGTCCTGTGGCAATCCCAATGTTCATTTATATACACAAAAGCAAAAAAAATATGAATGATTACGGTAGAAATGACAACGTTACAAAAATCTGTGATGTTAATTTCGAGGATACTGGATAGCATTCGCAATAGTGAAATCACAGAAAGAATGGTATTAAAATAAAGTGTTGGTGTAAAAATGAGAAAGAGCATGCTCCGTTGGTACGATCACATGGTAAGACTGGCAATGAAAGATTGAAAAACAAATATAGGTACAATCACAATGTTGATGAGTATAGGTTCCGTCCTTATTACTCTGTGCCCGGGTACCTAACCCTAGGTTACTCCTGGGAGAGTTACTCCGGGGAGGGGGTAAACCTAGTTTGACGTTCGACAATCAAATCGGGTTTTATCCGATGGTGCTGACAAGAGTTTTTGTACCCAGCTAGTTTTAGTATTAGCGGGGGACGCTAGGTACACAGTAGGGTTACCTACTCTTGAATGTCGAGTTCATGCAAATTGGAAATTGAAATCGGGTTTCTGTCAGTTGATACTCTTGAACATAATAAGAATAGACAGGCAGAATAGACCATCCGCCTTCCTTGCCAGGCAGCTCGTAAAAGGCGAGCATAGGCTCACAGTCACTAACACCGTGACATCTGACTAGGTGGTAGAGTTTAGCAGTGACTCACCAGGATTGGTACCACCGCTTTACCTATTCCTGCCGCCAAAACGTCATGACGTGTTCCGGTTCGGAGGGTAAGGTAGTCAATAAACTTACTTTTGCTCGAGACCTAACATCCCGGCCTCAGGTTGGCAACGCACCATTACCACCTTTGGTGTCTCTAGGCGGCGTGAATTTCTTACCATCAGGAAATCCGTCTGCTTCTTTGCCTTCCAATACCATTAAAAAACTATAACAAGTAGGTATCTTAACGAGAAAGCCTTTCTTATAAGAGCCTTTTTAAAAGAATTACAAATTTCAACAATAACCGTTAAGTTTTTATTTACTGTCAGGAGGTCAACCAGAAGTGTACCTCAAACTAGTAATTAGCTTTGGCCTGTGACTTCGTTTATATACGAAAGAAAGTGTTATATCTATGTACCTAGGTTATCGCCTCTGTGGTTTAGCTGTCCAGGTGTTGGACTTGACTACAAGAGCAACAAGAACAAGGCTTTGATTGCTCGGAATTGGATATGAGCCCGGTTGGCGATAGAATTCCCACGTATCACATTGTGGGACTTAGTGTCTTCGGCTAGTCGTGGGCGGTTGGTCCACTGCCGTGCGTACACTGGGCGTGAAGATACCTAGTTTATGATGGGGGATGGCGGTCAGCGGACAATGGCAGTCATGTCAAAATATTTCATTTACTGGTTGTAAGTAACCGCTATTCCCCCATTATACCCATATCTGTATCTGAGTGAAAAGTATTAAATTAATTAATTAAATGTTAGCACAAAAATAAATTAGGTGGACTTTTTTAAAAAAACATTTGCATCTTTCTACAAAACACCACATGTTACGCTATTACCAATCGTTTTTAAAATTTGGTTGTGAGTTACCTATTTACAACAAAATACTGAACGCCAAATTATATTTATTTATCATTGTGAAGCCCTGATGATGCTGTGAACATTGAAACCGGCAAAACCTCCGAACTGGAACACGTCAATGGCAAGCACTGACGTCATGGCGGCAGGAATAGGTAAGACAGTGATACCCATCCTCATGTTTTTCCGAAAGCCTTTTGGGCACTCTGGTATGGGACGAGACACTGTGTTTGCTACTTACAAAAAAAAATGGTTTTTGAAATAATTTTAAGACGCATTATTTCTTTTTATAAGAACCGTAAGAAACATGCATTCATTATTGCCAGACATTTTCCTTATTGCTAATAACGTGTGAGACGCTAGAGATTTGAGCAAAATATTTTTGTCTCCGAGGTCAAACTTTTCCTCTTAGCAACTTAATTAAGTACTTATTTATGTGTAAATAAAAAAGTAATAAAAAGACAACACCACAGGGGATAGGCTAAGACCAAAGGCCATGCTGCCTTTTCATTCGTCAGAATTTCTTCTTAATTCGAATAGAGTTCGATTCAAATTCTTGTAATCTTTTTTCCTCTTTTTTATTAGTCGTTTCCTTTATGTTTAGAGGTTATTTGAGTCTTTAGTTTGTATATTAAAGATTGGATGAAACCCTCGAAAAGCGCGCCTTCGACCGTTCCCACCGCCAACCTTCTCATTTGTATATTTGTACTTTTCTTGAACTAACATTTTTTCCGTTAAAGATGTAAGTAGCTAAAAGCAACATTGCCACACTCTTCGGAAGAATTTGGAGATAAATATTTTATATAGTTAGTTTTCCTAAAATTCTTTTTATAAATTATTTTTTTTGTTGCTAACTCCCACATTATCTCATCCACTATTTTAAATCTTTATGAAGAATAAGGTAGAAGTAGAATTTCCATAAAACAATTCCAATAGCTACTTATTCCCAAACCAAATGTGATCAAATACATTTGTTAAATAAAAGCAAAAAAGCACGCAGGTAAGAAAGTCGGCAGATGAATTTTTCTTATTTTTCCTAACACCGAAGATTTTATTGTACATTAACAACTTAAAGCTATGTTAAATCTCTTGAGTAAGTTTACCTCAAGCTGTTCAAACTGCAACACTATAGCGTCGAGCACTGATGTTATGACGGCAGGAATAAGTACCAATTACCTACCAACCCCATATCAGTCTTTATAAATCTCTACTAACTCTCACAATTACGGTGTTAGTGAAAAATCAGTGCTCGCTTCTTCTTCTTCGATTGGAATATTTAAATTGATGTGTCTACTTAAATATTTTATGTCTATAAATATTAATTAAATATTTGCACACCACAATGCGGTAGAAATGTTGGTTTGCTTAAATATATTTATGTACAACTTCTTGGCATACATATTTCGCAAATACCTAAGTAAATTCACTTATTTTCTCACGATCTGGTGGAAAATCAGTTAAACTATAGTAAGAAAATCAATCAGTCTATAAAAGGGCCTGGCGCCAACTCGGCCGAATTGGCTAATTTAAGAGACTTTTTTTAGTTACAGTTGCTGTACCAGCCCAAGCGTTTGCTGTCAAAAACGAAAATAACATAATATGCAAGTAAGTTTTTTGTTATAAATTAAAATTAATCCCCATTTTACCTTTTCCACGGCAAAGATTTGTAAAAAGGCCGGTAGAGGACAGGGATAAAACGCCTTACCTGTTCCTACCTTACGCCTTAATGACAATATCAACCGTATATACAATAGACAATATCAATAATACCGTTCCGACTTTCATAACACGCCAAACAGTGACGCATTCATGACATCTATGGTGTCTATGGGCCCGATTGCAATGTGGCCTAGTGGCCGATGGTGTGGCCGAGTGTTTGTTGCCATGTTTGTGTTGAAGCCCAGTGTTATTCCAAAAATGCGCCTGTCTGGGCTGCAAATTATGTTTAAACCTACATAAAATATCATAATTTTCGTAGTTCTACCTAATATAGAAATGGATTATATCGCCAAAAACTCTTAACTTTTAACAAGCGCCATATTTGGAGTGATTTTTTTAGTAGAATTGAAAATAATGCTCCCAATGTTTAAAATGATTTTTGAGTAAAATCACCTATTTGTTAGTTAAACCATTCTCAAACTTAACCCTTCAATTGTTGTATCATTACATTTCTATAAATACAAAGATAATTGGTTAGATTTTGTAATTATTTAGACTCATCACAAGAATTAACATAGTCAATAAAATTGTTTTATTTATTTCAAACTCTGGGATGCCTATTTTTCGATGCCATCAAGAAATTTTGATTTAATTGACTTCAAACAATCTTCTTTAAACAAAATCGAAATTACACATTTTGAATGCCAATTTATTTATTACTGCGTCATTTTTGAAAAGCTGCGTAAATTCAAAAACTGGACCTAAAATAAGATGACTAAAACGGCGTCTAAAAGACTTGGTGCAAAGCGAGACAATATTCAAGCCAACCCATCGCTTGCAACTTTACAAAGCGCAAATTTGTACTGTTCTCAACTCTGGGCTCTCCAGTGCCAGCTCCGTCATTTTGACCACATCCAAAGTAGATCGTCTTTTTTTGAATGGCTAATTTGTTGCTGACCGCGAGGTTTTTACAACTTCGCAGGTCTATGGCTATAGTAGATCGTCTCGAATTGTCAATGGTTCCAGTTCGGTGGTAGTCTTTAGATTTATATAGACGCGTCACAAGTATCTTTGTTAGATCCAAGTGAAATAAATATTATCTATCTGATGACCGGCAATTACCTATCGGGTTGATTCTTTGGCGTTGCGTTGGGTCATTCAGTGTTTTCTACCGAATCTATTTTGGGAAATGCTCTGAGGAGTTGTTTGGTGAGATTCCAATTTCCAGCCGCTGATTTGAACTTTCGGACATCGCGTCAGAGTTTAAAGTACCATGCCCATCATCTTGATGCTTGGCGATCTACAACCGTGTAATTCTGAAGACATTTCTTACCCCGCAAATACCTTTGTGGAAGCGTAGTAAATCCTTCAATGTGCGATTATCACTTTCCATTAGGTGACCCATTAGCTCGTTTACCTCCTCTTATTTATAAAATATACCTGTAGGTATATGAAGCAGCGGGCAGCTGCTTGGATTTTATTATTGCTAAGTTAATGAAAGAAGTATGTTCACGCCCATTTCCAAATACTTACACAGAGGTACAACCAGGGCATCGGGAGGTAGTCCACTTTGAGCACCCAGTTTTTCGGCACCTGCACATTCGGCACCTAGCCTAGTCCACTTTGAGCACCAATTGGTATTTTTGGCAGGTGCGCAAAGTTGACACAAATTTATTTTTCCATTTGTGTCCACTTTCAGCACCTACAATACAGGAGGCTATTGCTGGCTGCTAATGTTTGTTCGACAAGATGATATTAAATGAAACGTATCGATAAAAGTTACTTGAATGTATACTAACTTGAAAATATGCGGTATAGGTACATGAAGTTGAAAAAACAATAAATGATCTCTTTAAAAAATATTAACCTAAGTTTGTAAAAAAACTTTTTTACTTTTTATTAACCACCTTCTGTTGCGTAATCAGTTTATTTTTTATTTTGATTAAATATATAACTATTATACATAGTAAACATCACATTTATTGCACAATCAGCCTTATTTAAATCTTACATATTATACATTATAACCCTTTTTTACATATCACATTTCTTCAAAATCAGTCTTCTTTGAATTTCAATAACTAAGCTTTCTTGCTTGCTCATAATCTAATACTTTATACTAAAGAAAGAAGGCATCAGCAACAAAAAAAATGCATGGCGCGATTCTCGTATTGGTAAATGACAGTTAGGTATTATTGAGAGAAACAAAGGATGAAGTTTATTAAAAAAATCAGTCTTACGTCTTACTTAAGATAGGTACACTAACAATTTTTAAATGTCTTAATCAGTCGCCCTATACCTTGTTACTAATATAAAATGCGCTACGTAAAATTCTTCTGCTACTGTCTAGTGATTGCGCACATCTTTAGGCCACTTTTATATTCCTCTATTATACTGTATATCAATTTTTTCAATATAATAGTTATACAGCAAGATTTTTTTATCACCATCCAAATTTTTTCTGAGCATAAAGTATCTATAGATAAGTCCATTTATGAAAAAAATAGATATCTAGCAGGTAGCTATCTAGCATGTCAGAGCACTCAGCGCGTAGGTACGGAGCGCGCGCTGCCCATAAAAATCAATATTTGCGATGTCATATCTTAATATTTAGTATTGAGAGAGAGTAGGATACTAAAAGAAAAAACACGTATTTAATTATTTTCACTTAAGATCAACATATTAAAATTTGGATGGTGATTAAAAAGTCAGGGTGTATATTTAATAAATATAAAAAGAGTAAAAATTAGGTAAGATTTCAGAAAAAAAATCACGCAATAAAGGTGGTTAGTAAAAAGTAAAAAAGTTTTATTACCTACAAACTTAGGTATTTAATATTTTTTAAAGAGTTCATTTATTGTTTTTTCGACTTCATGTATATCGCATTGATATATTTTGTGTTTTCAAAAGTATATTTTCTAGTTAGTATACATTCAAGTAACTTTTATCGATACGTTTCATTTAATATCATCGTGTCGAACAAACATTAGGAGCCAGCAATAGCCTCCTGTATTGTAGGTGCTGAAAGTGGACACAAATGGAAAAATAAATTTGTGTCCACTTTGCGCACCTGCCAAAAATACCAATTGGTGCTCAAAGTGGACTAGGCTAGGTGCCGAATGTGCAGGTGCCGAAAAACTGGGTGCTCAAAGTGGACTACCAGTCCAGATAGTGGACACCAGGAAATCTTATTTGCATACCAGTATCGTAAAAAACACATATTATTATTATTGCCCGATCCCGGGATCTAACTAGAGATTTTACATCAGACCTCTAGAAAGGCGATCAAGTAAAGAAAATAATTAGTTTATTGACCTTCCCTGCTAGTGTTTTTTTACTCTGTAGGTTCAGATCTTGTACTAGACTGACCAATAGGATAAAAGTCCCTTATCGCGCGTACTCGCACTGAACGGGATAAGAGTGAGATCTTAAAAAAAAAAAAATTCTTGACACTTCTTGCTGTAGAGCGAACTTCGATTGGTTTATGACCCATTCATCCGCATTTTTCATCCGAATTATTTTAATTCCCCATTCAGCCGTGCCGATATGCCCCACTCATCCGAAAACAGAATTAAAATTATATAATTACCCATTCATCCGAAAACATATGCCCTATTCATCCGGAATGAAACTGTCCATAAATATAACAAGAAAAAAGTACAGATAGCAGATTAAAAAAACTGTCAGATTGCTTTATATCAGGATAATAACAGAATCGCCTGTGGTTCATGGCCACCGCAAATGCAAGAGGTCCCGTGTTTGAATTCTGGGTCGGGAAGTTCGATCTAAATGCGTTTTCTCAGCTTTTCTATTGGAAGGTTCCCGATGTGTTGATGGACTTGCCACCTGTCATAACACCATAGGACTAAAATACTTTGGCTAATCGTGGGTGTACTAATTGCACCTATAATATGCCCACCCTTTCAGGGATACGGGTGTGAGGGGATTTATTTATTTCTGAGAATAATATACGAGCATTAACTTTTTACAATGTTTTTACATTAAGATATGCCGCCATTCATCTATTGTTGTTTATTTTTATTTTGGTTACTTAAATGTGTAGTAAAGAATAAATGTATAGTATGACTAAGAGTTTTATGATGGGATAGATAACACCAATCTATTAGCTATTGATTGAAGACAGCTCCAATAACGAACAAATAAGAATGTTTAATGACTACTTCGTTACCTTTTGGATGGAATCTAGTTTTTTCGGAAAAGGGTCATTTTACAATGAGAGATTTAGAACTACAAACCATTTAGAAGGGTGGCATTCGAAGTTAAATAAAGGAATATCCAACAATCAACCAAAAATTAATAAAATTTTTAAATCTCCTATTTAAAAATTCAAACGAATTTACTCTCAAAATAAGTCAATTTCAACAGGGTATTCCAATGTCATATAGAAATAAAAATGTAATAGCCTTTGATGCACGTATCGCTCATATTGTTATGCAGCATCAAAACAGTGAAATAACATTAGGTCATTGCATAGGAAAAAATGCAACTTAACTAGATATTAGGTAATAGTATGTCGGAAACTTTTGCCAAGACCTAATAACTATTATTATGTCCTTTATATATATAATTTTTCAAAACAATGTTGTAGACAATACTTAAGACATAGTTTACAACATTTGTTTTTTGTGCCATTATCTTACTTGTATAGTTAATTGTTTATTACTGTTGAAAGTGTAACAAACAATTGAAAATTATCTTAGATATGTAAATCTGCATGAATCAAACCTATATAAGCTTATATAAATCCTAAAGGTGATTTTTGTAGCACTACATATTTATGTTTTAGAGATTATATATTACTGTTAAAAAGTTTAAGAAAGAATTTACAAATAGATATTTAAATTTAATCTGTATGTATCAAACTTATTTATCGGAATTGTTTTACTTGTGTTATATTTAATTATACCTATATATTACTGTTGAAAGTTTAACAAGGAATTAATAAATATTTTATACAAAATTAAAATATGTTTCTTTTATTTTTATTTGCCAACCCTCCAACAGTTTAAATATTAATAATGATTTTTAAAACACGCGGATGAATAGGGCATACCATCTGCTTCTCGGATGAGGGGGGAAAATGTCGTAGGCATTTCAATATTTATTAAAATTCATCCGGATGAATGGGTAATAAACCCTTCGATTCATCCCTTTAGACCCCTCACGTTGTTTTTCTTTATTTACGCGGTCTATTTATACAAGTGGTTTTTTTAATTATTACTGTAGTATATTACTTATTAACGCGTATTTTGATAACACCTGCAATCGGAGCCGGTTTTTATAGTTTTGATGGCGTCAAACTATCAAAAGGCAAAGAAATCGAAAGATTTTCCGATGGTCACAAAAATACGGCGCATGCACATTTTCTTTGATTTTTTTTAAGACTGTCATGCATTTTAATACCAAGGTAGGTACTGTAACATGGACATACATACAAAAGGCTTCGTCGTCGTAAAGATAATAAAAAGTGTGTTATGTCAATTAAGTAACAATTCGTGCAGTCGAGTGTTTTGTTTTTCATAAAGAGAAACCTACACTAAACTATGGAAGCACATTGATACTAGATAAAGTGTCTTCACCCCCATAACCCCGAAGAGGTAGGCAGAGGCACAAACATGGCACCCACGACTAGCCGACGACACTATGTCCCACAACGTGAAAGGTGGCAAGTTTGTCGCAGACAGGGCACATATCCAATATATCGATTTTTTTATTAGAAAATTGGAAAAACCACATTTTCTTTTTGGTACCGGACCCGGGATTTGAACCAGAACCTCATGAATTCAAGTCCAACACCTGGACCCTTGACTACAGAGGGGATGAAAAAAGAATAGTTAAAGTAAACCAGTTAGGTACACACACACACACACACGCACGTACGAACGTCAAACTTCTGACGTCCCTCTTCTTCTTTCGGGGTTTAATAAAAATATTGTAGCAGTCAAACTAATAATCCATGCTTACGCTTTATTATTATGTTATTACAATGGCTGTAAGCGTATATAGCTTCAGCATTATTCTTTAGTATAAACATCATTCAATATACCTACCTACCTACTTAGTCCAATAAATCATTGGATTATGTACGCTTGGAAATAAGTTATTGATAAAAACGAGTTTGTCGAATTGACTTCAATTCTAACACGATTGCAAATTGGAGTCAGGCTCTTCTAATATTTTTTATGGAAACAAAAATAATAAATGCCAGGTTTTTAGTTATTATTTAGATTAAATAAAAAATATTTGTAATATGCTGAGCCGACAACTTTAACCTGTCTTTGAAAAAAATATCTTCACACCCATGTCCCCGAAGCCATAGGCAGTAGCACACCCAGGGCACCTACGACTAGCCGAATAAATCCCACAATGTGATAGGTGGCAAGCCTATCGCCAACAGGGCACTTGCCCAAACCAATTTTCTTAAAATAACCTGTCCGAACTATGAATATTTTTTTTTTCGTATGAAATGAACCTTCTCCATACGTTAAAAAGCTATCGAATTCGTCTAAAATAGTACTGTGACCATAATATTTTGAATAGTTAATGCTAAGATAGAAATATCTTTTTTATCTAAGTCTTTTCGTTTGTCTGTGCTCATCTCTATACAAAAAAAGTATCTTCACGCCCATATCCCCGAAGAGGTAGGCAGAGGCACAACCAGGGCACCTACGACTAGCCGAAGATACTAAGTCCCATAATGTGATAGGTGGCAAGCCTATCGCCAACCGGGCACGTTTCCAATCCCGACCAACATTTTTTTTTTTATTAGAAAATCGGAAAAATTTATTTTTCTTTTTGATGGCCGACCCGGGATTCGAACCCGAGACCTCATGCAGTCAAGTCCAACACCCGGACCGTTCGACCACAGAGGCGATCTCTATACAACTATTTTTAAATCTCGATTTCATACAAAGCGGAAAGTAAAATCTGATATGTCATTATAGATACTCTTGAACACGGTAATAGCGGATTATTATATATTAATAGAGACTCGGGTTCGATTCCTGCCAGGACAGATATTTGAGTGTTGAACATTTAGATATATTTGCATTTCCGGGTCTACGTATGTATTAAATTTATTCTGGTATCTCTTTATGTATTTCTATGTACTGGAATCGTTAACTAACGCCCATAACCATTGCTTTGCAACGCCCACAACACATATCATTTGCTTACTTTGGGGTTAGATCCAACTTGTGTAACTTGTCCAGCAATATTTATTTAATATTTTATTTATTAATTTTTATTATTAACTAAAAGATAGTATTTTTATTATTAAATAACGGATGTTATTACTTTTTCCAATAATACCTAAAATGACATATTTTGCGATTCAAATTTGCAATCTGCATGAAATCGAGACCTAGTAACCCTATTGATTGCTGCTGCACCAATTTTATTGAGACTTACACTGGAAGATAGAAGAGGTTATCGGACAACTTATAGGTTTAATTTCATTCCGATATTAAAGGAAAAAAAAGCTCTTAACGCAAAACAAAGTCGAGGGCATCAAGAATATTAAGTATTTTACATTAATTAAAAATCTGTGAGAATTAAATAAGTAGGTGCTTAGGTACTTATCATTCTATAAAAAAAAGACGGGTTGCACTAAGGGAGTGCCGGCAGAAGCGAAAACTTGAATATTAACGTTGTGCATTTTTGATATTTTGGTTAGGGAATAATTTTGCACGGATTGCTTTTATTATCAGTATGAAAGTACTATCATTTATTGCGCTATCGTACACAAACATGAAAACACGAACATTCGCGCAAGCGCCCTACGCGGTCTTACGTATTTTGTTTTTAAGAATCAGATCACGTGTCCTGATGTGAGTTTAGAAGCTTTTACTCATTCCAAAAACAGTGCGCAACGCCGCTAAAGAAGTTTTCACTTCGACACCTCCTACGTATTTGGATGTATCTGCCAGATACACGAAATCGATTTTAT